>PVKS010006703.1:0-19996 GCA_004027875.1 Aplodontia rufa
AAAAAAAAAAGATACCCAGAAAGTTCTTGCTAGTGAACAGTATTTGATTACATAAGTTTTACCTTGCCATTTAAACTAACACTAAATGATGTGAGTACCTAAGCAACTCCACAACTCAAGGACATCTATTTAGTTTGGAGCCACAAAGTTCTGTTAGGTAGAACTTAATCAAGCCAGTGTCATTTTGAATCTTATTCTGCATTTTAGAACAAGACCCACCTATCCCTAAACCCCAGACCCACCTACAATGCTCCACCATCATGCAAAGAACCCATAAACACTCCCTAGCTACACCCTAATCTTTTCCCTTAGTCCTCTCTATCCACCCCAGTCTGTAAACAGAAGACAGGTCTCAAAGTCTATTGGGGTCCCCCTCCACAGGTTTCTCCCAGTAACCCTATGTTATTGCTCTCCTCTCTTTATTTCCCCCACTCATTTCTTTCCTTACATTTTGGTGCTGAAACCTGGGACCAGTGTTCTGAGGGTCCCACCAAGGGTGGCCTCTCTGGATCTTCCCTTGAACTCAACCCAGTGTTTCTTTTTCTCTCCCTCTCTCTCTCTCCCCTCCTCCACTCTCTCTCTCTCTCCCTATCTCTCCCCATCACTTCTCCCTCCAGCAATTCCAGTAAGAACCATTCACGTTTCTGGACATCACATCCATCACTGGTCATCGCTTATTGGGTGAGTGACCCCGACCCCCTCTGACAAGATTCCAGGAATCCCCACCAGTTTCTTTCTGCAGGGATACTGTTCCCCTGAGGACACTGTGGAAACTATAGGTTTGAATGTTATTTGTCAAGAACCCCGCCTGCCTGAGATAAGTCTCTGCCTCACACCCAGTATACTCCATGTTAGGATGATTCAACACTAGGCTAAACTTTGGCTCATTTAAGATGTGTTCAAAGGATAGTTTAACAAATCTTCATGGAGGCAAAATAGATAAGAAAGACATTAATGTTAAAGAAATTGTTTCTTGATTTAAAGGTATTATGCAAGCTAAATGTTTTGGGGCTTCTAATTCCATTTTGCATTTTCGTTATAAACTTTCTAGCTGTTGCCTGTTAATGTTTTGCAGCAGTACTGATTCTAACAGGAAACAACCCTGAGTTCAGACCCACCACCACCAACAGATAAGATATAAAACTAATTTCGAGTAGTGTTACTGACCCTAATTAAATGAAAGGGGCTACTATAAAACTATACATATTAAAGTTAAAGCATACTATTCCCACTTTAAGACTGGAAAAACTGGCCTCCTGGATGTTTAAAATCAAAACTTGAAGACCAAAGTCAAAGAAGTAAAAAGGCCAAAGAAAAGCAGCCAATATTTTGACCCTGGATTTTAGGGTCAGCCAGGACCCAGAGAACTATGGGACAACCTCTGCCTTGTATCTCTGAGTCATGTGACCTTCAGATCAGGGGAATCATGAGGTTCCCAGAGAAAGCCAACCGGTGCATATTCTGCAAAGAGGAAGGTCATTAGGAAGGGAAATATCCCTGAAGCTTCCAACGGAAGCCACATGTGGTCAACATAGCCCTGATCTATCCTGGCAGATGGCGTGACTGGTAAAAGAAGGCTGAAGGAGCCAAGAGACTTCTCACACATTCCCAAGAGTGGCCTCCTGAGGAATCTCTGCTGATCCTAATAGGCAAAAGGCCAGTTTTGACCAACTTGGTCTTAAACACTTGGCAGGGCAGTTATAACCAAAGCCCAGCCGTACATGGACATTTAAGAAGAGATAACGATTCTTTTAATGTAACTCAAAATGTATGCTTGTGTCAGTCTCCCCACAGGTAAATATTCTAATATTCATCCCTCAGATCAATCTAGAAGATGTAACGTTGCAGATAAAAGCCCTGACTTTACCAAGAGAGTCCTGAATATCCTTCTGCTAACACAAAGGTCATGCCAATGAAAAGCTACATTGCAGAAACCAGATGCCATTCCCAACTCCATGGGACATGTGCACCATTATAAAAATTAAATGTTTTGGGGGCTGGAGCGGTGGCTCCCTGGTTACGGCGCTTGCCCGGCATGGACAAGTACACGGGTTCAAACCCCAGCAACCCACATGCACAACTAAGTGTCAAAGCAACAAAAGCCATGTGAAAAACTCAATAAAAATTGATTCTCTCTGTCTCGCTCTCTCTCACTGTCTTTCTCTCTTTAAAAAAAAAAAAAATGTTTTTAGCAACACTACCAACGTTTCTAAGGACCTGAATGTCCTCCACTCTCAAAATAACATGTTAGACCACACACTAAGCTTTCTTCAAAGGCTGGCTGATTCAGCCATATTATCAGAATTGCCTCCTCGCTCTACTGTTTTATGGAAGATGTTTGAAACACTTTTGTCATAGTGACACCAACTGGCAAAAGTTGGATCTGGAATCTCCAAGCATCATGGAAACCCCCAATTCATATTATTTCTGCATAGCAGTTCTGATACCAGCAGCCTGGCCAGTGTAAATGCCTGAATCTCAGCTGGCCAAATAGGCAATGAATACTTAATACTTTGGGGTTAAAGTTTATTGGAATAGTCATTCCTAGGTTAAGGCACCTATGCATTTTGAAATATATATTTTGGTGAGATGCCAGCAGTGCACCATAGTTAAGATGTTTATACAGGAGAGAAAAAAGATGTTTGTACTGTAACAGTGGTCCACTTCATGCTTTGAATATAGATAGCCCTTGCTGCTATGCCACTGCAACTTATATAATAATTAAATAATTAAAATGGACATGTTTGTTTCTCTTCCTCTCTCCTTCCTCTTCACTACCTTTTCCCCTTCCCTTCCTAATAGTATGGGAAAGAGGAATACCTTTCTTCCCCATTCTAGGCAAAGTTATCTGTCCCTGAGCACACACCTACCACAAGAACAAAGTAATTCAGACTTTGTAGATGGCATCAGAAGATCTCAGAAATGACTGTCTCTCACCTGGCATGGTGATGTCTTCCTGTAATCCTAGTGGCTCAGGAGGCTGAGGCAGGAGGATTTCAAGTTCAAATCCAGCCTCAGCAACAGTGAGGCCCTAAGCAACTTAGTAAGATCCTGTCTCAAAATAAAAAATGCAAAGGTCTGGCGTTATTGCACGGTGATTAAGCACCTCTGGGTTCAATCCCAGGTACTAAAAGAAAAAAAAAAAAAAAGAAATGACTGTCTCCCAAATTAACAAGCAAATTTCTACTCTAGACAAAAAACACATGGAATATAGCCTTTGAATCAACTCTTTTGAAAACCCCATTTTCTTTGATGGGCAGAATCACAGTCTCTGGGACAGGAGTCCTCTCTGTTGCTCCTTTGCTAGGAAAGCAATAAAACAAATTTTTCTTTTTTTTTTTAAACTGTGTCCTTATTATTGGATTGGCATCAGGGACAAGGACCAAGCTTTCAGGAACAATACAAAATACGCACCAAATTTTGGGTGTTCCATCTCTCCTGGGAATTCACACCACAGCTAGATAAAATCCATTTGCCATACAATTGGATAAAACCCCTAAAATATAGACTGCCATAGAAAAGTGCTACAAGAATTCAGAGAAAGGAAAGCAGTTTTAGTTGGCACTTAAAATTTGAGAAGTTTAAAAGTAATGCAAATAAGCAATGCTTTTTTTCCCTCTACAAATAATCTTAAACTTTGTTCTGGGATGAGGCTTGCTGTTCAAGGTTTGTTAAGTGGGATCAGGGCAGGCTTTAGCGTCTCGTATTCTGAGATTGCAATCCATCACAAATGGTAAGGTTTTTCTCTCTGGCTGGTGGGAGCACAACCACTCCTGGTCTTGCATCTGTTCTCAGAATTGCTTCCTGTGCATCTGTCGGGTGGCTCTTTCCTAGTCTCGGGTATGCTATTTGTTCATGAACATGCACTGTGACTCCAGAGGAACCTTGTGCAGATATTCCAAGCTCTGTCTCTCTGCAGCTCTCTTCTCCTTGCTCTGCAAACTCTCGGTGTCTTGGCAAACTCCCAGAGGTCTCCACCCTCTCCTGACACTGCATTCTGAATTCTCATTGCAGGCAGGAGCTGGGACAATTGTACCTCAACCTCACTCTTTCTCTCACCCCTCACAATCTTTGTCCTGTGCTGTCTGGTGTCCAGGGTCTGAAAATTTCTGATGCTTCCTTTTCTTTTTTTTCCTGCTGGTTTTACATTGCTTATGAAGAGAGAGAAAATCCAGTTCCTGTTAATACCATGTTAACTGTGAGTGGAAGGGTAACTGCTGTGATATATTTTTATTGTGTAAAATTTGGAATATACAAATTCTAAACAATTCATATTTCTATCACTTGGCAATAACAAGCATGTATATTTTAGTGAATTATCATCCAATTCTTTAAAAGTCTCACACAGATATATCCAAAATGTAAACACACATAAACACCAACTTTGGTGTCTGCTGGAAAGCCTTCATTCTTTACGATTTAGTTAAGTTCCCTAATTCTAAAATTGGGTGCTTTAGTCAGCTTTTTGTTGCTGTGACTAAAAGCCCTGACAAGAAATATTTTAGGAAGAAAAGTTTATTTGGGGGGCCCATGGTTTCAGAGTTTTAAGTCCCTAAAAGGCTGGCTCCATTCCTTGGGGATACAAATGAGGCAGAACAACATGGCGGAAGAGTGTGGCAGAGGGAAGCAGCCCAACGCCTGGCTCCAGGAAGCAGAGAGAGTCTCTACTCACCAGGTGCAAAAATATATACATACCTAAAGTCATGTCCCCAGTGACCCACCTCCAGCCACACCCTACCAGCCTGCAGTTACCAGTTAATCCCTGTCAGGGATGTATGTGTGTTTTGCATGGTGTCACATATTGAGGTTTTGGACATATTTTTCATCCAAACTGTAACCCTAGGTAAATCATTGTCTCTGAAACCACCTGTATAGAGCATTTGCACGCAGGGCTGAGACTGTGCAGAGGCAGGTAGCGGATAGAGAGGGATAAATACTTCCATGATCTGAATGTCTGTGTCTCCTGAAATCTCATGCATGGAACCTTCTGCACGAAGATGATGGTGTCAGGATGTGGGCCTGGGACATAATCAGATCATAAGGGCTTTGCCTTCATGAATAGGATTAGTGCCCTAATAAGATAAGGCCCAGAGAACTGCCATGCCCCTTCCACCATGTGAAGACAGAAGTGCCACTGGTGAAATAGGATGTGGGCCATTGCCAGATGCAGAGTCTCTCAGAGCCTTGACCTTGGACTTCTGGGCTCCAGATGTATGAGAAATAAGTTTCTCTTGTTTATATGCCAGCAGTTGATAGTATTTTATTATAACAGCCCAAACAAATGCACATGAGAGTCAATTGTCAATTTTTCTTTCTTTCTTTCTTTTTTTTTTTTTTTTTTTTTTTTTTTTTTTTTTTTTTTTTTTTTTTTTTTTTTTTTTTTTTTAGTTTTTCATGTGGCTTTCATTGCTCCAACACTTCATTGTGTATGTGGTGTATGTGGTGCTGGGGTTTGAACCTGCAGACTTGCACATACAAAGCAAGCACTGTAACCGCTGAGCCACCGCTCCAGCCCTAAGGCCAATATCTTTAAACCCCACACTTGGGATTCTGAAACTCAGGCTTTGCAGACACATTGCTCAGTCCTCTATTCTTGCTTATGTTAGGGGTAACCAACAACAAAGAAAACAGAATAGTCTTATTTTATGATGCAGAACAACTCTAGTCTCCTAATCTGGGGTTGGATTCTAGGTTTTCCTTTACACACCGAAAGTCATGAACTTTCTGATAAGAGCAAAAGGGCCTGTTAAGGAAAAGTAGTCACATTTTTAAAAAGCTATTTGTATTGTAAAATCACATGAATACCCATCTACCTATATCTACAGATATGCAAAAACATACATATATCTATATGTCTATATTTAGAGATATATAGAGGTATGTACACCTCAAAGTGAAATATGTTAATACTATACATAGCCTGTTTTCCCCATAATAAACTCAAACATTACTCTCTTGTGAGGAATTTGAGTTATTTCTAACTTTTCACAATTATACTGGGATGAATATTTAAAATCAAACTATATGGTTTAAAATAGTCCAAGGGCTCAGAAGAGGAACTAAAGGGAACTTAGAGTTTATTTGAACTACAGAATTATGATAATGATACAACATTTCAAAATGCATGAGATGTAATTAAGACCATGCTCAGGTGAAATGTACAACTTCAAAACATGCATATAATGGGACTGGAGCAGTAGCTGAGTGGTAGAGCGGTTGCCTGGCAAGTGCCAGGACCTGGGTTCAAACCCCAGCACCACACACACAGCTATGTGTTGGAAAAACTAAAACCAGATGAAAAAATAAACAAAATTGAGTCTCTCTTTAAAAACCTGTGCATATCTACATCATTAGCTATAAGGGAAATGCAAATCAAAACTTCAATGAGATACCACCTCACTCCTGTTGGAGTGGCAAAAATGAAAAATTCGAACAACAGATGCTGGAGGGTCTGTGGGAAAAGAGGAACACTGTCACACTGCTGGTGGGACTGCAAACTGGTTCAGCCACTATGGAAAGCAGTGTGGAGGATCCTCAAAAAATTAAGGATAGAACCACTTTATGACCCAGCTATCCCACTCCTGGGTATTTTCCCAAAAGAGTTAGAATCAGCATATTACAGTGATGTGGCTTCCTCAATGTTTATAGCAGCTCAGTTTACTATAGCTAGATTATGGAACTAACCCAGATGCCCCTCACTTGACGAATAGATACAAAAACTTTGGTACATATATACAATGGAATAGTACTCGGCCATTAGAGAAGACGATATTATGGCTTTTGATATCAAATGGATGGAGATGGAAAGAATTATGCAAAGTGAAGTATCCCAATTTCAGAGACTCAAGGGCCGAATGGTATCTCTCATCTGTGGAAGTTAGAATACATTGGGAAGCAGTATGTTAGACGACTAAGCTAATAATAACTTCAAATTGTATGATTCTCAACGCAACAGGGAGATGACTCCCTATCCTCCCTACACTTGGAGGTGTAGACTGGGGGATGGGTCGGGAGAGGGCTTAGGAAAATCACCTAGGAGACTGGAGGATGAGAATATAGGGGAATCATCTCTGAAGGAGATCTCTGACCTTCATGAGATATCCATTTAACTCAGGGGTTCTTCTGGGGGAAACAGCAACATGGGGAACCCAAGCTGGGCATCCATGACATGGCATTAGCCTTGGATAACTAAGTATATATACATTTGTTCTTGAATGTTTGATGATGTTTCCCCCTCAATTGTAACTCTATATCCATCTAATAAAAAATAAATATGACAACAAAAAAGTGTATAATAAAAAAGAATAAATGTGTAAAATGGACAATGTAAATTTCCATTTTAAGAAGCCAGAATAATATGATTATATTAAACCCAAACAAACAGGAAAACAATAAAGATAAAAACATAAATCAATAAAGATGAATATAAATAATGGAGCAAATTAAGTAAAAAATTTGATTAGTTGAAAAAAATTATAAAGTTGATATATCTCTATCAAGACCTATCTATAAAAAATGGTAAACCAAAATTTTAATACTAAGAATGAAAGCAAGGTATACTATGATTCTAGGTAACATTCAAAGGATAATAGCAACTTTATGTCAATAAATCTGATGATACCTGAGTGGACACATTTTTTTGGAAAAAGTACTTCTTTCAAATGATGCAAAATGGAAGAAAAATCTTAATTTTCCTATATATTCAATAATCTGAATTTCTTTTTAAAAAAGTCTTCTCACAAAGAAAACAATAGGGATGATGAGAGGTAATTTAGTGGTTAATTCTATCAAGTACTTAAAGAAGAAATAGAGCCAAAACCATACAGAAACTTTTAGCCATCATAGAAAGAAACATTTCCAGCTGAATCGCGGGGTCAGTACAAACCCAGTAGTACCAAAGCCTGACAAGAAAAGAAAGTCACAATAAACCAAGCATGGCTCATTCTGGGAAAACAGGGTTGGTTTAACAGTCAAAACTCAATCAATCAGGGCATGTACCTGTGACCCCAGCTACTCAGGGGGCTAAGGCAGAAGGACCCCTTGAGCTGAGAAGTCAAAGGTCAGTCTGGGCTACATAGTGAGATTACATCTAAAAAGATTATTCCTTGTAAATCATGATATTTAAAGAGACATCTCCAGAAATCTGTCTGAGAACTTTTTGAGTTTAGTCTTAGGAGAATAGGAGATGGATTTGCAATGAACATTAATGATAGAATATTTACTGATAGCCTGAGTGCAAAGATGAGTAAAATAGAAGGATCAAGGAAAATTGGAAGTCTTTTCTTTTGAGCAGATGAGTGGATGGAGGTGCTGTTTACTGAGAAAACTGGGAAGAGCAGAAATGTTAAGTATTGTTTTGGTCATATTTTGATTGAAATGACCGATAATACACCCTTGTAACCAGTTAGAGATATTCTTGGATTCTGGGAAAGGTCGAAGCTGGCTATTAAGATTTGCATGCCTTGTAAAGTTATAGTCAGCTAATATATGGTGTTGGAAGGAATCCAAAGCAAGGACCAATGAGGTGGGAAGATCAGGTGAACTAGTTCCAAAAATTGTGCAGTCAAGGAGGGTCTGGTCAATTCAGGACAGTAAAGGATGATAAGATATGTGGATGCAGTGAAGTGAGAGGAAAGAAAAGATGAAGACAAAAAGTGCTTCAATCAATGGGATGTGGTGGTGCATGCCTGTATCCCAGTGGCTCAGCAGGCTGAGGCAGGAAGATAGCAAGTTCAAAGCCAGCCTCAGCAATTGAGTGAGGTCTTAAGTAATTTAGCAAGATCCTATTTCAAAAATAAAAAATAAATTACCACAGACCCCTCTGAAATACAGAAGATTCTCAGAACCCACTTTGAGAACTTCTTATATTCCAATAAGTTGGAAAATCTGGAAGACATGGACAAGTTGCTTACCACATATGACATAACCCAAATTGACAAAAGAAGATATAGAAACCTTAAAAAGACCAATATTAACTAATGAAATCAAGTTAGCAATTAAAAGCCTTCCAAAGGGACTGGAGCAGTGGCTCAGTGGTTACAGCACTTGCCTGGCATGCCACGAGGACATGGGTTTGATCCCTAGCACCATGTACACAACGAAGCAGTGAAAGTCACATGAAAAACTAATACAATTTATTCTCTTTTTCTCTCTCACTATTCCTCACTCTTTAAAAAAAAATTTTTTTTCTTAAAAAGAAAGCCTTCCAAAAAAGAAAAGGTCAGGTGCTGACGGATTCTCAGCTGAGTTCTACCAGACCTTAACAGAAGAACTAACACCTTTATTTATTAAGTTATTCCAAGAAATTGAAAGGGAGTGAATACTTGCAAACACTTTTATACCGAAACCCCACAAAGATGCATCTAGGAACAAGAACTACAGACCAATATCCCTGATGATCATAGACACAAAAATCCTTAATCTAATGCTAGCAAATCACATTAAAAAACACATCAAAAAGATGATACACCATGACCAACTGGGCTTCATTCCAAGGATGCAAGGATGGTCTAACATACACAAATCAGTAAACGTGATCCATTGCTTAAACAGAAGCAAGGACAAAACCCACATGATCATCTCAATAGACACAGAAAAGCCTTCAACAAAACCTAATACCCATTCATGCTAAAAACTGGAGAAGCTAGGGATTAAAGGATCTTACCTTAACATTGGAAAGGCCAATTACAACAAACTCATAACCAGCATTATACTAAATGGAGAAAAATTGAAATCAGTAAATGGGCAAAAGAACTAAACAGAAACTTCTCAACAGAAGAAATGTAAACGGCCAATGAATATAAGACAAAATGTTCAACATCTCTAGCAATCAAGGAAATTAAAATCAAGACTTCACTAAGATTTCACCTCACTCTACAATAGCAAAGATCAAGAATACAAACAACAACAAATGCCGGAGAGGGCGTGGGGAAAAAGGAACCCTTTACACTGCTGGTGCGAATGCAAACTAATAAAACCACTCCGGAAAGCAGTGTGGAGACTCCTAAAAAAACTAGAAACGGATCCACCATATGACCCAGCTATTCTACTCCTGGGTGTTTTCCCAGAAGATAAAAATCAGCATACTGTAGAGACACTGCTACATCAATGTTTATAGCAGCACAATTCACAACAGCTAAATTATGGAATCAACCCAGTTGCTCATCATTGGATGACTGAATCAAGAAACTGTGGCATATGTATACGATGGGATTCTACTCAGCTATTGAAAAGAATGAACTCATGGCCTTTGCTGGTAAATGGATGAAGATGGAGAAAATCATGTTGAGTGAAATTAGCCAAACCCAGTAGCTCAAGGTCCGAATGTTCTCTCTCATATGTGGAAGCTAGAGTACGATGTGGGAAAGAGTGAGAGAACAGTAAGTTTAGACAACAGACTCATCGAACACGGATAACCAATCAAACTGGGGCAACCTCACGACCTAGGGGTGGGGGCACAGAGGGGAGAGGGAGAGGAAAAGGGTAAAGTGGTGATATGATTGCATGTATATTGAAGAGTAACAACACACCCCTTCAATATGTCAAACTATAGTGAAAAATAAAATCTTGTTTAAAATTAACAAAAAAATAAATAAAATAGGCTGGGGGTGTGGCTCGGTGGTTAAATACCTGGTACCAAAAACACACAACAAAACAAGAACAAAACAGCACTTCAATCAGAGGGAATAGAATGTTCCCCAAAGATGCAATAAACTGATCTTCTAGCTATCAACTCTCTTTTATTTTTTTGTTTTTTAGTACTGGAGATTGAACCAGGGGTGCTTAACCACTGAGCCACATCCCAGCTCTTTTTAGTTTAGTTTAATTTTTTTTTTAAAGAGAGAGAGGGGGGGTGTGAGAAGGGAGAAAGAATCAATTTTATTTATTTATTCATCTTTTGTTCCTGACACTTTGTTGTGTATGTGGTGCTGGGGTTCAAACTTGGTTCCTTGTACATGCCAGGCAAGCACTCTAAGCACTGAGCCGCTGGTTCCAGCCTCCCTTTTTTTGTTTTTGTGTGTGTGTGTTTGTGTGTGTGTGTGTGTGTGTGTGTTTTTGAGACACAGTCTCATTAAGTTGTTGAGGCTAACTTTGAATTTGTGACCCTCCTGCCTCAATCTTGCAAGCCACTGGAATTATCAGCATGTGCCACCACACTTTGCCTAGGTATCAACTCTTGAGGAATGCATAAAACAGAGAATTCATTTCAGGAAACATTATTTCTCAACATTAACTCCTTCCAGTTTCTAGGGTACTAGTAAGTAAACAAAGATTGTCCTTCCAAAAGAAGCCCAGTCCTGTGTGATACGTAGACAGTCTCATGTATTAGACTCAACAAAGGTGTAGCAACACGTAATCGAGGGCAACCATAGACATGCATTGGAAAGGAGGGAGAGAGAGCAGACGGGAGAGAGGAGAGGGAGGGAGAAGAGGGAGAGATCAAGGGGGTAAATCTGATTTAAGAATATATACATATCATATTGTTACTTTATATACATTTTTGATTGTACAATAACTAAATTTCTTAATAAAAAAATAAAGGGTATATGTGGTTTCCATAATCGAATTTACTCCTAGTAGGTACCCCAGGGTGATAACAAATTCAACTTTGTTTCTCCTCTGAGAGGGAACCCTGGAGTCAGAGATATTGCTGCTGACTTGAAAACCATACAACCACAGGGAATTCTGGCATCTCACAGATGAAAATGTAGAAAATAGTCTCATTTTAATTTGTCTTCTCAATGATACATGCCATTGTTTGTTTCTCAGAAGGAATGAGGTGGGCTATTTTTTTTTTTAACACAAGAGGTATGTGAAAAAAAACTTTAGAATTCTAAATAAATATCAGGGCAAGGTCCACCCTGTGTCCCCCACTCCCTACCAATGACATGAAAGTTTATCATGGATTATTTCAATCCCAAATCTACCCAGGCTAATGATTTTTACTACTGAAAGCTTTTTTACTTCCTTTTTATTTATTTATTTATTTATTGTATCAGGGATTTGACCCAGGGGTGCTTAACCATTGAGTCACATCCCCATCCCTTTTTATATTTTGTTTTAAGACAGGGTCTCTCTAAATTACTCAGGACCTCGCTAAATTGCTGAGGCTCATTTAGAACCTGCGATCCTCTTGCCTCAGCTTCCCCGTCACAGGGATTACAGGTGTGGGCAAGGATGTCTGCTTGCTTTCTGACTGTTGGCTATATTCTTCTGAAGCTTACTGCTGTCAATGCTTACTTCACTGTTGGGCTTTTGTCTTGAGGTTTTTGACAAGAACTTATCATAAGAACTCTTCATGGCAGCTTCGTTTTTTAAGCTTATGAAATAAGAAAGGTTGGTATGGATTTTGAGTCCCTGGATGATATCTTAGCTGGATGGTAATCTGCCATTTCTAGATAACAAGTCTTGACTTGAAAAATGAAATGCCACAGGTGTTCTGATTCTCACTTTTTCTAACCAAAACCATTGATATTAGTCAGTGTTTTCAAAATGAGATCTGGAATATGGAAGAAAATTCTAGAACATAAAATAATTTTCAGTTACTTCTCTGTTTGATTTTATGCCACAACACATCGAAATCAATTATATTAGTCTGGGGGTTTAGTTCAGGAATAGAATGTGTGATCAGTGTTTAGAAGGCTACCTTATGTTCAACCCCCAGCACCAAAAAATAAAAAAAAAAAACATAAATAACTATTTTATAACAAAGAAGCATATGAAGAAAGACTATCTTTCCTTCCTTTGTGACTCCTGTTATCTAAATTTGAATTGGTACACTGAGCATTTTCTATAGTGCCAAAGTACATTTCTAAAATATGTAAAAATGTGTGTATGTATACACAAACATAAAATATTTTCACACATATTAGCAGAAATGTAAAATAGATTTATTTCATTCATTTTCCTATGCTATCTTGATGCTGCCAACATTTCGACAGATCCAATTTTCAACAGAATTAGATCTTCAAGAGCCATAGAGAAAAAAGTAGAATTCTAGCATAAAATTTTCCCTCTGTCTATAAAACAAGTGGTATAAGATACCATCAACATGTATTTTGGGGACAAATGCTCAAACATAGCACTGTATACACAGTGACAGTAAAGTCCTAGATATCTAGTAGTCAACAAGGTAAAATCAGGCCAGAACTTGTAGCTTCCAGTCCAATGGAGGAAGGAGCAGGCCCTCAAGTTACAGTACCTGGACCTGATGGGGAACGCTTCCTAAGAGGTAAAAAAAACTGGGGCAACATGGTGCCAAGTCTTTAACACCGTGATAGGTAGAGTGGACTTTCTCCCCCAACTAGGGCAATAAGAATGGCATCAAACTAGCCATGCGTGGTGGTACATGTGGCTTGGGAGGCTGAGGCAGAGGGAGTGCAAGTTCAAACCCAGCCTCAGCAACTAAGCGTGAGCCTAAGCAAGTTAGTGAGACCCTATTTTGAAGTAAAAAATAAAAAGGGCTAATGGATTTGGCTAAAAAAAAAAAAAAAAGAAAAGGAAAAAAGAATCTGGTCTGATGGGGACCCAGTTTTTATGTTAAGGAAGATGTATTACCTTGTAGTAATTTGTGTCATATCATTACTTATAAAATAGTTGCCTGGAGTCACACATGAACTATTTTAGTTGCAGAGGTTCCACTTACTAAATGTTTTTCTGGATACGTCTCTTCTGTGCAATTTGAAGTTTATGTATCAACCTCTTTTCTTCTCTGGGATTTAAGAATTGTTTGAATGTACTTTTTTGAGCAAACAGTACATAAAATATTACTAACAATTATATTTAAGTATTTTACTTCTGCACAACTTTTCAGAGGTACATCTGATATATAAAGGAAGCATCTCTCATTTGCTGAAGAGAAATCAGTATTCTTGGGCTGGGGTTGGAGCTCTGTGGTAGTGCTCTTGTTTAGCATGTGCAAAGCTCTCCTGGGTTCAATCCCCAGCACAAGCAGAACATGAGCATTCTTCCCAACTTGATATGATTTTGTGAATGAGTGACAGTGCTACATCTGAGATATTTGTTTCTGGTAAACTTCTTATGATAGTTTTCTTTTAAATTCTTTATGGCATATTTCACACATACTCAACAGAATATAATGAACCCCTATGTATTCCTCACCGTTTCAACAATTTTCAACACGAGATCCCCTTCGCCCCTCATTTTTATCAGTCGTCCATTGAAATTTTTGAAAGCAAATACTAGACATTACATTATTTTCATCTTTCACGACTCAGTATACATTCGTAAAGGATAAGAATCTGTCTCTCCCTGCCCCTCCCTCCCACCTTTCCGTCCTTCCTTCCTTCCCTTTCCTCCCTATAATGACACACTATTATCACAACTCAAAAACAAATTCCTCAGTATTTTAAAATGTCCAATTTCTTTGATTGCCTCAATTTCTCCTACAATTTATTTGTAGTAATTAGAATGCAAAAAAGATTGCATATTATATTTTATCAATTAGAAATTTTTTAAAATCTCTTTTACTGTACATTTTCTTCCTGTAATTGATATTTTCTTATAATTTTTTTCTGGTACTTATTATTTTCATTTGTATTTTGATGAATATATATATATATATATGTATATAATTGAGTTTCTTGTGTCATTGCCTCTAAATTTATGAACTGGTACTTAAATCTGGGGGAATTATCAGATCCTGGTTCAATTTATTTTTTTGGTGAGAGAACCCCAGTGCATTGCGTCAGGAGGCACATTGTGTCTGTTTTCTCTGTCATTGTGAGGATGAAAATGACAGAGACATTCAGGTATGGGCAGTTGCCCATCCTTTATAAAATGTTTGACTGACTTTTCCCCCAATGCTTTTAGCAGCAGTCGGTGATGATCGCCTAAGGCCACTATTTTAATAAGGGTCGGTAATATTTTCTAAATGTTTGTTGACTTATTAGAGGTCGGTGTGTCTTAGAAAACTCTACTGTAAACTCACTTTGGATAAGACAAAAGCCAAGAGATGTGAGAAAGGTATTCAGTGTTAGGAGTACTTACTTGTTAGACATATTAGATGCATCTTTTTTTTTTTTTTGTACCAGGGATTGAATCCAGCAGTGCTTAACCACTGAGCCACTTCCCTAGCTGCCCCACCTCCTTTCTTTTTTGAGACAGGTTCTCGCTAAATTGCTGAGGCTGGTCTTGAACTTGGGATCCTCCTGCCTCAGCCTTGTGAGCTGCTGGTATTACAGGCATTACACCCCACTTGGCCCTATCATGAGATTCTTTAAGCATAAGTTTTCCTTTCAACCACCAAATGAAGTGCCCATTCTGGTTCAAATGCACACTGATGTTATCAAGGTACTGACGTGTATTGTAACCTCTCATCCACACATCCACAAGGTAAAACCAACAATACAGATAGGAAGCTTTTCTTTTCCTTTCAGTATGGAGATTTTAGAGCAAAAACTTTTGTAGTTTTTTTTTTTTTTTTGTATTGGGACTCGAACCTGGGGTGCTTTTATCACTGAGCCATATCCCTAACCCATTTTGAGACAGATCTCACTAAGTTGCTTACAGGCTAAGTTGTTGAGGGTGGCGTTGAACTTGCAAACCTCCTGCCCTCAGCTTCCTGAGTCGCTGAGACCACAGGTATTTGCCACTGTGCCAGTACGCTTATTACTTTACAAATGTTTGTGGAAATTAAAAAAGTGGCCTTTCACCACAGAAAGCTTTAAAAGCAGTGTTCTAAAGCAGCCAGTTTATTATTTAAAAGCATTTTTAGTATATTTTTGCCTTGTAAATTAAACTATAAAGCCATACACACACACACACACAAAAATTGAAACCTTGGGACAACAAATCTACCACTCCAATGTCCTAGCTGATGATTTCACTCTAAACTAGATAAATTAGAATGCATAATATTTTAAGGCAAATTTATTTCACACAAACATCAGCTTCTTATTTAAACATGTTAAAATTTGATAACTGCTTGACCATAAATAAAGGTACACGGGATGTTCTCTTGTGAACCCTTCCAGTCATCTGTGCCTGAAGTATGCTGCTGCTTAGTCAGCCAGCATGGACATGTGATTTATGTAGTTTAACAATCGTCAGCTTGCCATTTTTTTGAGTATTGTTTCATCTGGTTTTTGTTTTTCCTCCACTTAGTTGTGCATGGGATGCTCTGAGCCACCTGTCTAGCCCCATCGATTTGCCTTCTAATAAGTATTTAGTTTTATCAGGTCACCTGTTCTTATTACTATTGTACAAATAACTGCTTTGTGGATGAGATTTCACTAATTTTCTTAAAGAGACTACCATCTACTAGCATATTTCAGTGGAATCTCTTCTTCATAAATTGAGGGTCCTCCTTCATGGCCAGTATGTCTGTGTGTATGTGCTGGGAATCACCAAACTGATAGTTTCAAAAAATACACAGGAATCACACACATAATACATCATAAGTGGACTTTAGACTTTCATCCAACCAAGCACCCCAGGAATTCAAGACTATTTTCAGGAAAACAAATTTCAGCAACACAGGAACATATTGCATAATAGTTTTATTTTTCTCATTTTACTATTTTTACATTTTATGCACAAATATTTTTTATCTGAGTAAAAATAGAAAATAACTGTTTCATGTAAAATTACAAAAAAACCACAAAGAAATACATAATTGTTATTATGATAGTATAAGTATCTTTATTTAAAGAGTAAAAATGTATGCAAAAATCTTCCTCCCTTTTACAAAAGATTGAGAAATTTTTTTCCTGGCAACAAGTGAAATATTGAAATGTTAATATTTTTATACCCTTTAGAACTGAAGACGTTAAGTTAGTCACAGATCTGTTTTGCAATTATGAATTTTAAAATATTTTTGTGCTATTTCAAGGATACACTAGGTTCTTTACAAGAGGCAGTAGCATAATGATAAATGCGAAAAATAGCAAACCTCACCAAAAATGTTTGGAGGCACAACCCTTTAAAAGAAATTTTAACTTGAGTATCACCTAAATCTGGAGAGAAAACAACTAACAATTTTTCCTAATTTACATGGATTGATACTAAATGAACATGGGATCAGTTAACTCATGAAAATTACCACACTTAGCAATCCTGCTTAATTTGATTTTTTTTTCCTGCACCAACACAAGATAGGCTAACAAGATATATGAGAGTTGCCTTGATGCAAACTTCACATGGAAAAGTTTTAAAATGCAAGTGAACATTTCATTATTCTTGCACTTCTATGAGGTACAGAAAAATGATCAATATTTTTGCCTTCCTTTGAATATATCCTTTCTCCTATGAAAACTTCACAAAAACAGAATAGCATGAATTTTATTTTTTCCAAGTTGTTTTTAATAGAATACTACCAAATTATAACTCAATAAGGACAATGGAAATAATTTATATATAAGCTGAGACAAAGGAAAGCTTCTTGAATCAGTTGGAGAACTCAGTCACATCACCTATATTACGGTGCCCAAAATGATGGTGAAGAAAAATGGAACAGCATCAAACCATGTATGATACCTGTTCACATTATGAAGAAGAATAACAACTGCCAAAAGAAGACACTGGACAGAATGTAATTTTTAAACTCTAACCCCATATCCAGGGGATGCTTAAAGGAAACAAAAACTAAATTTGATTTTAGTGATCTAAAAGAAATGTATTTCTTGCCTTAAAAATGTAAATGAGACAGTCTACCCTCTGGGCTAAAATTTTAACATGATGTCCCAAAAGCATTTTAAACCCAAAGTAAAGATTTTTAAGCTCCCATTACACCAAAAGAGTATACTTTATTATTTTTTAAAACAGTAAGTGACTTCCCAACTACCTAGGTTGTAAGAAGGTGGTACAAAACCTTCTTTAGCTACCTATTTGTTATCTGACGTCAGGGCTTCTATATTTTATATTGTTTATTCCACTCATATATTCTTCAAATAACAGTTCCCAAATTGTACAAATAACTTGTCAGTCTACTGTCTGTTTATAAAATAGCAAAAATAAAAGGTACAAATTTTACCTTTCTTAGGTATTGTTTGTAGAATATTAAAGGACTGAATATAAAATATGAACAATATGTGTTGTAGTCCTTTAGCACAGCATTGAAAATTATGATTTAAGGTTACCAGAGAAGTAGATTGAGAGATTCCTCCTTCCTCGTTTCTAAGCCTTCTTCCTCTGACTCATTCCAAAACCTACTCGGTATTGGTAGTACCACCTGGCCACAGCTCTTTCCTCCTGTTAGTTGACAGCTTTAAATGAGCTCTTCTAAACCTGTTTTGGGGGATGAATTTAAGGAAATTGATGAGGGAGAAGGTGCATAAAGTATCTTAGGATCAACTTTCTCCCATCAAAGCTGTTTGCCAGTCTCTCATATCATGATTCATGCATAATACCTTAAAACAAACAAAAAGAAAAGGAAAAAAAGCAGACTTTTCTAGCCATTTCTGTTTAGTGTTAGCCCACAGTTAGGGATTTCATATAAAATTTAATTTAAACATTTTTAAAATAAATTATTTAATAATTTCCCTTTTGAATATCTTATGCCTTCATATACACGTGCATATGTATAAAGTAGTCAATTAGACATGTACATGGATATTTGTGCACACAAAAAAATTTAGAAGTGGGAAGTTTTGTTTTAAAGAAAAGACTGCCTATATAATGGGAGGTTAAATTTTCTTTTTGTAACTATCTGCAAGTAGTTTATTAACTTCTTGAAAGGTAAAGTACTGCTGTCTGATTTAAAGTCTTCATTTCATCAGAAAGACAGGAATATATAAGCTGCTTTGCATAATAAATCGGCACTGTAGATTAATTAAAAAAAAAAAAAGAAGTCACACCAAACCAAACTTTTATTTTCTGGATGAGGTATACTTTTTCAGTTTTTTAAATCTCTGACAGGAAAAACAGAGATCATTTTAGAATTTTTGTAATAGCTGGTTTATTAGAATTAAATGCCTCCTTCAAAATAATTTAAATTCTTGGCCTGACATAATGAATAATCTATACAGAAAACCCTTAACATTGGCTTGCATTAAGCCAGATTTAAACCTGGATCTGGATCTCCTCCTCTAGCACTGCTCTTTGCCAGTGAACTTCCTACTGTCCTTTACTTGCACATATATAAATTACCTTAATAACCTGATACTCTTAGCTTAGTAATTTATTAATATTATTATAATTTAATTTGATTTGAGTATTTTAGCTCTGCTTGATTAGATGAAACAGGCACACATGCTTTAGCTGAGAATCTATTTTCTGGTTCTATGTAAAGCAACATCTAAAGCAGCAGAGAGAGGAAACAGCTATATTTTCAAAAACAGTTAAGCCAGACTGTTTCCTGGAGATACTTCATTTACTTTTCATCTTCAGATGCTACTGGTTATTTTTGGTAGGGCTAGACATTAATACTGACCAGTTTAGCTTTCCTGACTGTTAACAAACTATCCCAGAATGGAGCTGCTTTCACGCTGCCCACATTGTGGTAATCCTTTAACATACACATATTCTAAAATATATGCTCAAAGTAAAAAGATCCAAATTCACAAGAGTATGAAATATTTATAAAAAAATCATGCATCAGATTGTACAATCTAGAAATAAAAGAAGATTCAAATTCGGTAATAAAGGTAAGAGCAATGCTTGCTCTACATATTTAAGAAAAACCTCAGACTCCCAGGAGGTCCTGGGTCTCAGTTATCCTTCTCTGTTTGTAGAGAAGCAGTAGCCAGGGCTACTGCAGTGACTGGCTGGGCAATTCCATGAAGCTGCATCTTTGCAAGTTTCTTTTGTTCACATTCTGTGACCAAACGGTTCAATTCTGCTGCACTGTATCCAATAAGAGTCTTCAAGTCACAGACAAACTTGTACACAAATCTCTTCCCTTGAACTTTACAAATCATGTCCCCATCATAATAATACCTTCAAAAAGAGAAAAACACAGTAGGACTATATAAAATGAGGAATTCAGATTTCTTAGGTTTCACAGACTATTCCATAGGCAGAAGCCTACAAAACTTAT
>PVKS010006703.1:20096-77035 GCA_004027875.1 Aplodontia rufa
TGAAGGAAGAGAATACAGAAAAATAGGAAATGAAAACTATAAAAAAAAATGAGGCTCCTAAACTTATATAAATAGATTTCATTTTTTGAGATTTAAAAAAAATGTTTTTAATGTTTTTTGTTTTTCCTCCACTTAGTTGTATATGTGGTAGTGGGGATCAAACTGGATCCTGGCATATGCCAGACAAGTGCTCCACTGCTAAGCCACCTCTCCAGCCCCTATATAAACAGAGTTGAGGAAATCACGCTAGAAGTCTAGCTCACTGCTGCTTCCTATGGAGAGAGAAAAAGACTTGAATTTGTATTTACTGTGGAAAACAGGACTTAACCACTATGCACTGAAATTCAAATAACAGAGGGGGAAAAAAAGGAAGTGAGGCTCTTTTCTGGGCTGGCACACTGTGAAGCCCTTATCTTAAAATTGCACTACCCATTGGAAAAAAATGTCAACAAAAGGAACAACTATTTGCAAATGTACCTGTGACATAAACTATCACATTTAGCAGAATTTTATTCTAAAGTCACTTGGCTGAATTAAGAATCCATTAATGACAACACTGATCTATGTGCAGCCAATTATGCCATCTTTCCCTAATTTTAGAACAGCAGAAGTACCATAGCTACATCTGATTTCCCAGTAAAAGACATGGACACAATGGATGGACTCCTGTGTCTCCTTGTCTGTCATCACACCAATATAGAATTCGGATATGAGCCTACAAAGCCACCAGTTTCTTGTTATCCAGTTTAAAATGCTGTGAGCACTTCAAGAAAATTCCTGGGCTGGAGCGGTGGCTCAGCAGTTACACCACTTGTCAAGTATGCACCCCAGTACCACGTACGCAACTAAGTGTTAGAGCAACAAAGCCATGTGAAAAACTCAATAAAAATTGATTCTCTCTCTGTCCTTCTCTCTTAAAAAAAAAAAGAGCGAGAAAATTCCTAATTAATATACAAGGTTGCAATTAACAAACACAGAAGAAATGGGAAAATTGAGAAGGAAAGTGGTTTCAACTTTCTATGTGGAAAAAGAAATACGGAAATTGAGAGGGAGAGTGGTTGCAACTTTCTAGGTGGAAAATGGAACTGGAACCACATTTCTTAGAGGTAAAAGAATACAAAAATGTACAGATTTTAATTTTACTTAATATTCCCTTTCTTTAATCTAGGAGATGCATCACAGTACTATACACAGTAGCATTCATTGCATTTATTCTCTCCCTAAAAGGACAAGTGGAAAGGTACACAACATTTTCACGGACATGACCATCTTTGTTCCTTTAACCTGAACATTTTTAAACCTTTTTAATTGTGAACTGTACCACACAAAGGTCACAAAGGCTCAGTGCCTGCTTGATGAGAGTCATTTCACTGCCTTTCTATTTTTCATTAATCAACTACATATATTTGTATCCCTAAATGCTGTAGTTTACTTTTCCTCTTTTTCAAAACTTTACTAAATAAATGGATTCACACACCATGCAGTCTTTTGGGTCTGGATTTCCTTCCTGAACATTATGTTTGTGAGATTCACTGTTTGTAGCAATAGTTCACGTTCATGGATGCACAGTACTTTATCATATGAATTTATTACAACTGATTTATTCCTTCCACTGCTAAGGTATTTGGTTTGTTTTTGATTTGAGAATGTTACAAGCAAGCAGCTATATGCGTGTGTGGACGTTCATGGACACTTCCACTGTTTATGTAAAAAAGCAACTGCTAGGTTATAGGTTACACATTTTTCCCGTAAGTGTGGCAGCATTCCCACTGCTCCATAACCTCACCACCACTTGGTACTGGCCGTCTTCTGCGACTGTTCTGACCTCAGAATGTGCCATACCATTTTATTATGGTTTCAAACTGCATTTCCCTAATTACTAACGAGGCTGTGCATATTTGCACGTATTTACTGGCCACTTGGATAATCTCTCATCTATTCACATCTTTTGCTCATTTAAAAAAGTTTTTCCTATTGATTTTAAGAGTTCTTCAGATACTCCAGCTAACAATTTTAATGACAGGTATGTGTGGCTTGCCTTTCACTCTCTTGATGATGGCTTTAGATGACCAGAAGTTCTTAATTTAAATATAGCCAAATTTACTGATCTTTTCCCTGAGGGTCAATGCTTCTAATTGTTTAAACACTTTCCCCATTACCGGCAATCATGGAGGTGTCTCTAGATGTTTTCCTAGTTTACAAACTGCATGGAACTGATTTTGGGGCAGTCAAGTGTCACTCTGGCTTCCTCAGTCCCCAACTGAGTAGTCATTACCCCAGCAATGCTGACTGAAAGTTAATCTTTTCTTCATATTTCTTCCCACTGTCAGTTTCTTTAAATCAAATGTAATATATTCTTGGTTATATTTGGGATTCCTATTCTACTGTATCTTTAAATAAATAGTATACTACTTTATTATTGTAGTTTTAAAGCCAGTCTCAATATTCCAAAAGGCAAGTCTATTTTGTTTATCTTATATGAAGATATAAATTTTCTTATATAAATTTTAAAATTAACTCTTCAAATCCTATGAAAAGACATTTCAGATTTTGCTATCTGCCATACTGAAACTTACATCAATCTGGAGAGCAGCATTTTCATTATTAATTCCAATAATCTACATAGAATTTGGGGGGACTTAAGTGTCCAAAATCTGTATCAACTGAAAAATGGCAGTTTTAGCTGGGGAGTTGTGGTATACACCTCTAATCCCAGTGGCTCAGGAGTGAGACAGGAAGATTGCACGTAGCCTCAGCAACTTAGTGAGAGCCCCTGTCACAAAATAAAAATAAGTAGGGCTGGAGAGCTGGCTCAGAGGTTAAGCACCTTCAGGTTCAATCCCTGGTCGTCCCCCCCCCAAAAAAAAAGAAAGAAAGAAAAAAAGGCAGATTTAATTTTGATTATATGGAAAGAATATGTGGATAGTTGGCAAAGTGAGATTAATAAGCACAATATAAGCTAACTAACCATTTCAGTTACTTATAAATTCCAAGGAAAACAAAAGGTTACTCAGGAAAAGAAAAATAATCTTGGTAAACCATATGATGGCCATTATCCTGTAACAATGACTACGTACCTAACTAAAATCTCCACATAACTGCACGGGATGATAGCATGGAAAGGGTATGTATATGTATAGTGATGAGAGCTAAACCATAATCTCAGTGAGAAACTTATAGTCATGGGCCAGGTGAAACACAAAAAAGTAATAAAAGCATGTTATTTAGAAACACGGCAGTAAATTGCAAAACTACTTTATTATATTCTCTCCCTCCTCCAAATTATACATAATTCTATAACATTTACATGTATTCTCCCTCTCAGATATGGTGAAATTCCATCACTGTAGTACTATAATTTCTGATAGTAAATTATGTCAAAAAATTTTTGCACTATTCAGTTGGGCACTGAGGCACATGCCTATGATCTCAGCTACTTGGGAGGCTGAGGCAGAAGAATCACAATATAGAGCCCAGCCTGGGCAACATAAGGAGGCCCTGTCTTGAAAAACAGAAAAAGAGAGAAGAAATTTCATACTACTATACTACTTATGGAAAGTTACAAATCATTTTATACTCTCTAAATTTCATTAATGTAAAGGTTAGGTATTCAGATTTAGGCAGACTGTAGAAGAGAAAAACAAACCAATATTTTGCATCTAATTCTAAAAGTAAAACACGGTATTCATGTATTTGTTAAAATTTACATTCACTCAATTTAGCTCTGAAAATAACAGCATCTTTAGCTGATATGCAAATAATAAAAACCTCAAAGATTCAACTGGTTTTGAACAGAGTATTATATGCTTTTAAATCAGATAAAAATAATTTTCAAAATGCTATATGTACCTCAAAACTTTTAATAAGATATATATATTTTTTTTTTTAAAAGAAGAGAGAGAGGGACAGTGAGAGAGAGAGAGAGGGAGAAAGAAAGAAAGAGAGAATCAACTTTATTTAGTTTTTCATGTGGTTTTTATTGCTCCAACATTTTGTTGTGTATGTGGTGCTGGGTTTCAAACCTGGGTTCTCGGGCATGCCAGGCAAGTGCTGTAACCACTGAGTCACAGCTCCAGCCCCCTAATAAGATATTCTTAAAGGGTCATTTTTAACATAACATATACAAAAATTTTATTTTTTTTAAAAATACGTAACAAGCCAAATAATTTGGTATCATTATATAAAATGTTTACAACTAGAATATGAAACTCTTTTAGAAGGGCTTGATATTTGAAAAAGAAGTAATAAATGCTTATTACCTTAATGCACGACTGAGTTTCTCATAGTTCATTGTAGGCTTATTTTTGCGTTGTCCCCATTTTTGTGCAACAAGTTCAGGCTGATTTAGCTTAAACTCGCCTTCATCACCAACCCAAGAAATACAGTCTCGAGCATCCTTATCAGTAAGAAGTTCTAACAAAAACTGCCATAGTTGGATTTGACCATTGTTTCCTGTATTAACAAGAGGAGTAAGTTTTTGTCTATAGTGTTACAAGTTAACACAGGACACAAGCAACACATAGATCCCCTGGTTGAGATCTCAGGCATGGCAAAACAAATTTCTGTTTTCACAAATAATGTTAATAGTCCATACTAACATTTTCATTCAGTGAAATAAAATAAAATATTACTAATTTGATAAATTTTATGAGTACAAGTTAATGTAAAAATACCTGTTCTGTTTCCAGGTGAGCTTCTATCTTCTCCAGAAATCCTTGGAGCTCTTTGTACTTTAGCTGCCTTTGCACTACTATTTATAACCTTAATGGTAGTTGGAGTAGCAGACTGCACTGATGCTGGAATAATTTGCACAGCTGAAAGAAAAAGAAAGAGAAATTATTTTCCTTACCATACAAGAGTAAAAACAACTCTTGAATGACCTTTAAATACAATCATTTCCACTAAATGTCTTTCTGATTACATCAAAATGAGATTTCTTTATAAGAAGCCTAAATTCACAACAGTTTTGAATCAAATTTGTAAAATTTCATAGGTTGAGGTATGATATCTGCATTGTGTATGGTTTGTGAATCTTAACTTAGTAAAGATTTGATCTCCTTGTTTTGAAATGACAGCTTAGTGGTACAAAGGGGTTAGACAAAGAATTACAAAAACATTTGCTTTTAAATATTTTTTAATAAATATTGTGTCACAGATGAAGGAGGAAATGTGGACAAATAACTCACATTCCACTACAAGTAAGAAGACAGCCATGTGACCATTTTGAGAAAAACTTTGGGACTATCTACTAAGGTTCAAAAGGTAGAAACCCTATGATGCTATTTTATACATATTCATTTAATGATGTCCACAGCATTTTAAAAAGATTCTATTCAGCAATGAAAATTAATGAAGTCAAGCTACAAATATTCATAAAAGTTATTCTCATAAACATGAAAAAAACCCAGCCAAATTACAGAAGGATATGCACAAATACCGTTTTACCCAAAACCTTTAAACATGTGCAACATAATACTATAAAGTTTATGGTAACATAGTTGGCGAGATACAAATTATGCAATAATAAAGCTCAAGTTGACCATAGTTCTTTAATTAGAAGAAAATGGGACCTACTGAAGGCTAACATGACATAATTTTATTTCTTATGGTGTATACAGGTGTTATACTCTTTGTATATCTAAAAATATTTCATAAAAATTTTAACAAATAGTTTAGAAAAAAAAGAAAACCTATCTTGCATTAATCAAAAAAAAAGATTTTCTTTTCTTTCTTTTATTAATTTTTTTATTTTTGGTATTGACTGAACCCACAGGCACTTTACCACTGAGCTACAGTCCACGCCCATTTTATTTCTCTTTGCGACAGGGTCTCACGAATTTGCTTAGGGCCTTGCTAAGTTGCTGAGGATGGTCTTGAACTTGGAGATCCCCTTGTCTCAGTCTTCTGAGTTGCTGGGATTATAGGAATGAAGAACTGCACTAGGCAAATGATTTCTTATTGATTAAATGGACCAACACTATGGACATGAATACTCACGCTGATCAATTGTAACTATCTCATTCATCTGCTGTTCTTGGCTTGCCAGCACATCTGAAGAACACAAAAAAAATTCTGTTTTCATTTAGAGCCAGAAATAAAATCCCAATCCAATAAAATTTAATTTAATAAACATGATCCCTTTAAAGGGAGGTCCATAATTAAAATCAAAATCAAACAAAAAAGGCAAAATACTAAAGAGTTGAAATGTATTGGGATAAATACTTGAAAAACACCTGATGATCATTTTTATAAGGCAAAGTTATCTTTAAGAAAAGTAACACAGGGGAAGCTCAGCTTTTTTATCGTGTTCAGAAAAATTATTCAAAGAATTATGATTTTCTAAATACCAGTGTTTGTATCTAAATCAATTTATCTAGGTAAAACTATGCAAAAATAGGAAAACTATCAAGATCAGGTCCTAACATAGCCCTTTACACTATTCCCAGCTCAAATGCTGTTCTTTACCTGTCAAATAATAATTGCAATTCTCAGTGTCTATTACTCAGGCCCATTTAGAGCTCTGGGTAAACTATGCCTCTCTCTCGATAAAGAAACTAAATCCGGAATCATTCTGGGTTCTCAGTGAGTCTTGGGACCTGGAACTCCAAGAAGATTCTACGAAGGGTGCCATGCCAAGACACAGTTCCAGTCACAGAGCTGGAAAGCTGGGGTCCTAACAAGAGGTCTGAATCCGATGCATCACATGCAAATATTTTTTAAGGGCCCTCAGTTTAGGGGCTTAGACAATCAGATGGGGTGAGTTTTAGACAGATCTGGGTTCAGATATCAGCTTCACTGACTATGACTGGTAAAATGAGAACCCACACATCTATCACCTCCTAAAGTAGTTTTGAAGATAAAGGAAAATGTTTTTAAGAAGCACAGTGCAAAGGTAACTTTTCAGTAGACTACAGACGTTAAGTGTTTTATCCAGACTTTTAGTTCCGACTATTCTCCCCAAGAACTAGTCTCCCTTAAAGAAAAATCCATGCCTTAAATTTACAGTTGATTATCTCCAGAATTTCATAAAAGTACATCAAAGAGGAAAAGTATTATTGAAATTGAAATTGTTTAATCTGTGACTAAATGAATGGAGTTTCCCTAGCCTCAAAAGAAGTCAACAAGAAAGTAACCATCACATAGCCTAAAAGTCCAACCTGTAAAATCAGTCTCTAAGCCTTAATTCTCAGACTTCAGTTTGAGCTGTTTCCTGGGAACACTCAAGATGAAAGACAGAAGAAGACAGAACAGACAATTAAGGGGGTTTGTTGAAGGCTTGGTCCAAGAGCATATCAACATATTTCCCTTGAAGCTCCAAAATCTAGGCCATGCATGAAGGAAGCATAGTTCTTACAGGCAAAGCACTAGGGAATACGAATCCATTTTATCAAAAAACATTATTCACTAAAGGTACAAAGCAATTCTTTTTCCTAAAGAACATCCTCAACAAACTGAGACAGCTGCCTTGGGTAACAGAAGATAGATGTTCACATCAAGAAGCACAATATTGGGGGCTGGAGCGGGGGTGGCTCAGCAGTTACGGTGGTACTTGCCTGGCATGCACAAGTACATGAGTTCAAATCCCAGCACCACATACACAATGACATCTTGGAGCAATGAAAGCCACATGAAAAACTAAATAAAACTGATTCTCTCTCTCACTGTCCCTCTCTCTTAAAAAAAAAAAAAAGGCAGCACAACACTGGAACTGGTAGTACTAGGGCATTTCCTAATTCTCCTTCCCAAGTAGAGCAGAACTTGGATAAAATTTCAATACAAGAGGACTACAGGCATGTGGCGGGCTCAGGTAGATAATCAAACTCATGTCAGCAGAAGGAGCTCTACTTTCCCAGCACTGTTTCTCCTGAAGATCTCTGAGGATGAACAGGCTGGGATATGCTACAGACCTCTCTATACCAGAAGGACCAGAATACTAGACTTACTCTGAGAAGTAAGACTTGTGAATTATAGAAGCCTGCCAAAATAGCCTTTTTATGTATTACCCAGCATACAAATTCTGGGCTGATGTTAGATTCCCAAACCAAATGGGATTTCTGTCAAGAGCACAGAAAAGAATGATGGAATTCTGTGAGACACTTATCTAGGTTGTACGGATTTACTATTTTTAAAAACAGAGCAACAATTCCAGAGCAGAACTTTTCTGAGGAAGATCCACTCTATTGCATGGAAATGGAAAAATATCTGAGACTCCTTTGCTATCTGTAGTAGGAAAAGTCTATGAATGAGCTTCACAGTTTAAGAGCAACAGAAAAACCAGGAAGAGAGAACCATAAAGAACTGACCTGGGAGAGACCAGAGTAACCAAGAGTTTTAGGAAAACGGTCTAGGCACTATCCCTGTTGTGTTCTTAAGAATTTCTAAAAGAAAAATGTTTCAAAGAACATGATTAAATGTAAGAATCTGAAAACTAATCCAGAATTTATCTTATTCATCTGAAAAGCTCTACAGTGGAAAACATGAAACCAGTGACTAAACTTCAAACAAGACATGTAACTTATTTCTCTACAGGAGCTGAAACTGGAAATAAACCCTGTAAAAGCATTTTACTGTGATATATATATATATATATATATATATATATATATATATATTTTTTTTTTTTTTTTAAAAGAGAGAGAGAAAGAGGGACAGAGTCAATTTTATTTTTTGTCTTTCTGACACTTGATTGTGTATGTAGTACTGGGGTTTGAATCCAGGTCCTCATGCATTTCAGTGAAGCACTCTATCACTGAGCCACCTCTCCAGCCCCATGAACGACACTTTCAGTAGCAGAGAAGGCACCTTATAGGCAAATGCTAAGCATTAAACGACTGTGGAAGATCCCTACAAGCAGAACTCTTCCCTTATTTGGCTTATAATAGAACAAAATACTTACCATTACTAATTTTAATTTTTTTAGTTGTATATGTACACAAAACCTTTATTTATTTTTATGTGGTACTGAGGATCAAACCCAGTGCCTCACCCATGCTAGGCAAGCACTTTACCACCGAGCTATGAACCCAGCCCTCACGGTTACATTTTTACCCACAACCTGTGATCACTGAAATAGAGGATGGATTAAAATCCAAGCAAAATGATTTACATTTATTTGAGTACTTTTTGTGGCATCTAAGTAGTTTCTAATTTTTCTACATAGGCCCTTGACTGTTATGTCTGTGGAACATAAGAGATAACACTTATAACCAGTGGCTTCAAATTCAAGATGGTGGGATGCATAGTTATATTTCTCTCTCTCTAAATATCCCATACAATTAATATATTTAATCCCACTAATAAGAAAATGGGAAAGAAGCCACTTGTGAACAATTGATCTTAAATTTCTAGAAGATGTGCAGAAAACAGAAGAAATGACTGATGAAACAGGAGACAGACTAGTATACATGAGAGGGGCACTTGGGTGAGCAGGGCACAGTATCTGAGTTAAGAACTTGGAGTCTACATATGTAGTAAAATGAAACTCAATCTCTATCTCTCACCCTGCTAAAAACTCCACTCAAAGTGGATCAAACACCATTAGGCCAGAAACCCTGCACTTACTAAAACAAAGGTAAACCCAGCACTCTAAGACACTGGCTCAGGAACTGACTTCCTAAACAAGACCCTTTCCAAAGTGCAGGAAGTAAAAGGAAAAATCAACAAATGGTATGAAATCAAACTGAAAAGCTACCTTGCAGCAAAGGAAACAATTAAGAGCATGAACTATTAATATCCAGGATACACAATGATCTTAAAAAACTTCCCCCCCACACACAAATAACCCAATCAATAAATGGACAAAAGAACTAAACAAACACTTCTAAAACGAAGAAATACAAATGGTCAACTAATGTATGAAAACATGATCAACATCTCTAGCAATTAGAGAAATGAAAATTAAAACTACAGAGATTTCACCTCACTCCAGTTAGAACAGCAATAATCAATAATACAAGCAACAAATGTTGGTAGGGATGTGAGGAAAAGGGTACATTTATACATTGTTGATAGGACTGCAAACTCTACTCTGCAAAGCAGGGGAGATTCCTGAAAAAACTAGGAATGGATCCACCATCTGACCCAGCTATCCTGCTCCTTGGTATGTATCCAAAGGACCTAAAAGCAGCATACTACAGTGATGTAGCCACATCAATGTTCATAGCAGCACAATTCACAACAGCTAAGCTATGGAAACAACCAAGGGCCCTTCAAATGATGAATAGATGAAGAAATTATGGCATATTTGTGATGTATTAGCCACAAGGAAGAATGACATTATGTCATTTGCTGGCAAATGGATGAAACTGGAGGATATCATGCTAAGTGAAATAAGCCAACATCAAAAACCAAAGGTCAAATGTTCTCTCTGATATGAGGAAGCTAAACCAAAATAAGGAAAAGAACAGAGGAACAATCAAAGGAGAAGGAAATAGAGGAAACAGGAATGAAATAGGGAAAGTTAATGGAAGGAATCAGACTTAACATGCTCATATTCATATCACAGTGAATATCATATCATAGTGAATCTCATCTCTATATATATATATGTATATATATTGATATATATATATATAAATGTATATCAATGAGTCACTATAAAATAAAAAAGCTATTTGTAAATAACAGAAAGACCAGTAGACCAGTAGAAGGAAATGAAAGGAGGGGAGTGGGAGAATACTGGGGACTGAATTGGAAGAAGTAATACTGCATGTTCTTACAAAAATGTTAATGTTTATCCTATTGTCAGATACATCTAAAAAGAACAGGGAGAAGGGAGGAGATGAGGAAATGCTAGAACTGAGTTAAAACAAGGTACACTCTAAGCTTTTAAAGTATGTCATTGTATATACTATTGTCACATATATAAAAAAATGTTCTTCATAGGTATAAAAATTATGTCACCATACTTAGGCATATTAAAATAAATACAATCTCAGAAAGAAAGGCAAGGGACAGGGGACAGGAGCAGGTGAGTGCTGGGGGCAGGAGGTGTTAACCAAACTATACTGTTTGTTGTATTATGTGCATCTATGAATATGTGACAACAAATCCCATCACTATGCATAACTATAATGCACCAATACAAAAATAAATAAAAGAAAAAAAGAAAACCTTCAATTCCAGTGTAAGCCTGGATTAGAATCCTGGCTCTGCCTCTCCCAAACTCTGTCACCTTGTAAGACATTTGAAAGTGTCACTTACTTATCTAAAAAAATAAGGAAAGTTGGGGCTAGAGCAGTGGCTCAGCAGTTATAGCGCCTGCCCAGCACACGCAAATACACAGGTTCAAACCCCAGCGCCCATGTACACAGCTAAGTGTTGAAGCAATGAAGGCCATGTGAAAAACTCAATAAAAATTGATTCTATCTCTCCCTCTCTCTGTCCTTCTCTCTTTAAGAAAAAAAAAAAAAGAAAGTGGACTGGAGCACTTGCCTGGCATGTGCAAGGATCCAGGTTCAAACCCCAGCACCACATACACAGCTAAGTTGTCAGAGAAACAAAGGCCAGATGAAAAAAATAAATAAAATTGATCTTTTCTCTCTCTTATTCTCTCAATCTCTCTTTAAAAAGAAAAAAAAAAAAGGAGGGGCTACAGTAGTTGTAGTAGTAGTGGCTCAGTGGTTATGGTACTTGCCTGGCATGTGAGGACGCCGGTTTGAACCCCAACACCACGTACACAACAGTGTCGGAGCAACGAAAGTCACATGAAAAAAAAAAAGGAGATGGAAAAAATCATGTTGAGCAAAGTTAGCCAAACCCAGAGAGTCAAGGGTCGAGTGTTTTCACTCATTTACGGAGGATGGAGCTAAACCCAGGCCTGTGTGAAAGGTAGTTAATCTCATGTATTAGACCCAACAAAGGCATAGCACCACATAATCTAGGGTAATCATAGATATGCGGTGGGAGGGGGATAGAGTAGGTAGGGGAAGGGAGGGGGAGGGAGAACAGGGAGGGAACTAGGGGGTAATTCTGCTTTTATGTATATATGCATATCGTATTGTTACTTTAAATGCATTTATGATCGTACAGTAACTCACTTCCTTAATAATATATATTTTAAAAAGGAAAGTAATTATTTGTGGCATTATTATAGGAATTAAACAAGATAATACATACAGAGTTGTCAGTGCTCCCTTATGCAGTTAATAAATGTTAAGTATTATTGCTTGATTATTTGCTTAATTAACTGCTTATAATTAGCAATTAAATGAAAACAAATTCATAAAGAAACAAAATTAAGCTTCAGGTACAATGTAAATAGATAATAACTCATTTTGTACATTTTCGAAGAAGCTCCAGATGACTCCAGAGAATTTCTCCCCGAGGAACCCGCTGGAAAAAATCTTCTTGGTTGAGACTACATAATTCTCTTCCGGAAATGTTGAGTGTGGTGAGATCTATGTCAGTCATGCTGAACTCTTTCATTACCCAAACAACCCAATGCAAGACTTGATCGGTGGACCACTGTATAGGATCTAGAAAGAAAGATACTACCTTTAGCCTAGTTCCATCATACATATTTACAATTAACTTGTCAATACACACACACACACAATCCATATTTTCCCCAAATGAAATAAAATCATATGAAAAAATTTTTATGCTAGATTTTCTCATCTCCTTTTTAATTTCTCAACCTAATTTTGTTTTTTGCTATTGTTGGATTTTTTGTTTGTTTGTTTGAGACAAAAAAATTTTTGCTATGTTCCACGGGCTGGCTCTGAACTTGCCATAATCCTGCCTTAGCCTCCTGAGCAGCTAGGGTTATAGGCATACACCACTATGTCAGGCTCACTCTGAATTTCTGGAAGAATCTCTTGGTTCTGTATAATTTAATCTAGAATTTTATCAAGAAAAAATGCAATTATGTGCTTATCTTGGAGAAAATGGAGTAACTTATCCAAGTTCAAACTATTATCTTGTAGTATCATCTAATTTAGTGCACTGAAAAACATTCTAGGGACTTTAGTCTCTAAAATGTGAATGATGTACTTTTCTCCCCCTTCCTTATTGTAAAAGGCTAACTGCTTCTGCATTTACCCTTATGGGGTCCCTTACAACACAATATACTAATTACTTATTCACTGCCACCCCCACACCAAGACACTGATTTCTTAATTACCAGAATTTCTAAAACTTTCCTGTAGGTAACAAGTTCATGACAAAAAAAAAAAAAATCATCAATTACTTTTAAAATGTCTTCCTATACCCTTAAGAAACAAGAGTGTTTTATAAGAATTTTTTCTAATAACACTATTGTAGGAACTTTGAGAATCATGGTTCACAATCTTGCTACCTATAATTCCTTTTTATATGCTACTTTTCATAAAAGATGTCACCATTGATGTTCTTGTGGAAAATACAGTCAAATCCACAAAACAGTTATAAGCTTTTTATGCTCCCTTCTTTCCTTTTAGCATTTCCCCTTTCAAGAGATGACTCCAAACTTGTTAACACAAATGTCAAATAAACTAACATGTCAAAAATAAATAACTATATCATTGTCCCTTGGTAACCATGGGGGATTGATTTTAGAACTCCTCTACCCGCATTGTAGGAATACCAAAATCTTCAGAAACTCAAGTCTCTTACATAAAATTATTTGCATAAAATCTACACACATCCTCCCATACACTTTAAACCATCTCTAAGTGACTTAAAATATCCAATAAATGCTATGAAAACAGTTGTTAACTTATTGCTGAGGAAATAACGATGAGAAAAAAGTCTGTACATGTTCAGTACAGATGAAATTTCTCCCGCTGTCCCAATACTTTTAATCCTGGTTGGCTGAATCCAAGGATGTAGAACCTATTGATATAGAGAGCCAACTGTACTTTTAATTTTCTTATCTTTTTTTTCTATCCTAATTCTGAGGATTGGGTACATCTCATCCTTAGAATGGGCTCTTTCATTATGCTTCAATTAACAACCCAAATACTATTTTATCTATATTCAGGTAACCAACTCCTGATCAGTCAATATCATGTATCCCTAGCACTCCTCCACCCCCTAAAGTTTGTAACTGATTTTCTCCATTTCTAAAATGTCTGTTTCTTATAATTCAGCTTTGTCTCTCCAACCCTAGAGCTACTTTCATCTCAATTTACCAATAACCCTCCAGGATCATCAAATTGAACAGATATTAGTCAGTTAGTATTCTTCAACTTTCTCAGCAGCACCTGAGAGTTCTGACATCTAAAACTCCCTAAATTTCAGTGACACTAGATATGATTCTTGTTTTTGTTCCTATTCATCCATTTCTTGTCTCTCTACCCTTTTCTCAAAAAGGAACCAGTCTTTAACGTTTGTGTTCTTTTCCATTTTCTTTCTCTTCATCAGAGACCACACCTACTTTGAGGCTTCAAAAACAAATTTGATGTGAATGGATCTCTTGTAACATCTTTAGCTTCATCCCAAATCGTGTGCACCTAAAACACCCTCTGGCTACCTCCAGTTGAATATGTACTTTCACTTCAAAAATCAAATGTTATTAACACCTTCTCTTGAAAAACCTTTCCCATACCAGACTACCCTACTGCTTCAACAAGGCTTTTAAAAACACACCCTGGCCAGGCAGAGTGGTGTACGCCTATAATTTCCTTTAGCTCAAGAGGCTGAGGCAGGAGGATCACAAGTTCTAAGCCAGCCTCAGCTTTAGCAACTCTGAGTCCCTAAACAACTTAGAAAGATCCTGTCTCAAAATAAAAAATAAAAAGGGCTGGGGATATGACTTGATGGTTAAGCACCTCTGGGTTCAATTCCTGGTACCCCCTAACACATGTTCTGTCCTCATGCACCATCATAAGCCCAGCTTTTAACACTATGCCTGGCATGTATATGAATAGTGTTCATTACATGTGTAATGAGGATACAACAAATTTTTATCAAGATTATTGCCTCAGTCACTCAATACCTAAATCTCCCCCTCTTTACACTCAAACATGCTGCTTAGTCCTAGCAACATTTTCTTTTTTGTTCTTTCTCTCACTCTCTCCCTTTCTTTTTCTGGTTTGGTTCAGGTACACTTTGCTGCCCCAAGTCCTTTTTATTTCTTAATTTAAGACAGTCTTGCCAAGTTGGCCACATTGACCTTGAACTTGTGAATTTCATGCCAAACTCAGCCCACCACTTGTTTTTCCAACTTCTTCCTTTCCATTCCCAAAGAAATCACTTTGTCTAGGCTAACCTGGACATTATCACTAATGTATAAGCTAAGATAATATTCTCTTGTTTTGTCTCCATCTATCTCCACCTGCTCAACTTATGGAACATATCACTGCCACATTCATTTTCAATTATCCCTTTCATTGATCCACAATAATTTCTTAAAGATACTCCTTATTTACATGTACTGCCAGTTCCAAGCTTTGTACCTAATGTTTCTGGTCTCTAATATCCTTTTCTGCACAAAAGTTTTCAGTCTACAATAAAATCTTCCCCAATTTTCTCTAAGGCTATTATTCCTTTGAGATTCTCATAGCTTATTTTGTTTCTGAGTTATTGGCAGCTTTAATGCTATCTTTTGTGACAATTATTCCTTTTATCTTTCTTTTCAACTACACTGTGAATATCATAAGAGCTGAAATTTTGTTTTATACTTCTTTGTATTCCCAGCACCTAGGACTGTATTTGTTTATCACTATGTTGCAAGCAGAGGAACAGAGAGAGAAAAAAAAAACAACATTCTTCCTAAAAATTCTACAGTTAAAATAGATTAATACTTATTCTCTCTAGTATTTTCAAACTATGTCAAACTTACTAGTTTACCTAACAAATAATTATAAACTTAATTACCATAGGGAATCCCAAGGCGCTCCTGTTCTTTCCGATAGCCTTCCAGTGCAGCGGCCCATCTTGTCACTTGTTCTGAGGTTTCATCTGAAATGGTTGTGATATGTTTTGTGCCATCAAGAGTTATCACTTGAGCTTCTTCAACAAGATGTGCTTCTGCTTCTGCATGGTGGGCATCCGGATCAATAACAACTTCAACAGTTTCCGCAGTTTTAACAATTTCAAGGATGTTAAGCTTTGGCTCAATTCCTTGACAGTGAATTAAAAAATATATGTATAAATTTAAATGACAACACATAAGCCACAAAAATATGAAATTTAGTTTATGTGCTCTCAAATGATAGGAAAAAACAACATTTTAAATATTTTTAGCAATATACCCAGAGAATTTAGCAGATTCCCTATTAACAATAAATACAATTCAACAGAACTTCTGTAAAAACTAACAGCAGTGAAGAAATACTAATACATATATACCATGGAGTTTTACTCAGCAATTAGAAACAATGATATTGTAGACTTTGACGGTAAATGAATGGCTATGGAAGACATTATGCTGAGTGAAATCAGCATAACCCAGAGAACCAAGGATCAAATGTCTTCACTCATCTGTGGATGCTGGAGCTAGACCCTGGACATTGAGAAGAGAGGTATATTATCATGTTTTAAATCCGGATAAGGTGTAGTGATAAACCTAAGGCATTCGTAGACATGTATTGGGAAGGAAGGGGGGGGATAGTGGGTAATTGGGGGGGGGCTCTTGGGGGTAAATCTAATTTTTAGAATTTATATATAAATAATATTATTTCCTTAAAGCTTGTATGATTGCTCAACAAATAAATTTCTTTAAAAAAAAAAAGAAATACTAATTTCCTGATTTTGGTAACTGTATGATGGTCATATAAAAGAATCCTTATTTTCCTTTTTGCTGTTATTGTTTTGTTTTTTGATTTTTGGTACTAGCAGTTGAGCCCAGGAGTGCTTAACCATACATAGCGTAATATCCCCAGCCCTTTTTATTCTGAGGCAGGGTTTTACTTGAACCTGTGATCCTCCTGCCTCAGCCTCCTGAGCCGCTGAAATTTTAGGTGTGCATCATCAAGCCCGGCTAGAATCCTTGATTATAAGGAAACACATATACTGGTGATTTACTTAGGGATAGAAAGGGATCGTGTCCACAACTTATGCTTAAATAGTTGAAAATATTAATGTGTGTGAGTGTCGGGGGAAGGAAATGTGACCAAAATTAACATCTGAGGAATCTGGTTGAAGGATAGTCAAGAATTCTTTAGTCATGCAATTTGTCTTCAATAATTAAAAAGTACGCAAACACGTTTTATCTACAAACATCATTCAGAAAGAAAAATGCGCCAGTTTTTACAACAATAAAAAGTTAAAAGAAAGTATCAATGTGGAATAAAAAATAAAAATTAGACTAGAGAGGGTATAAATGAGTAGCTATATATTAAAGACTTAAAAATAAATCTTTCCTAGCAAATTAAAATTATTGATTCTGCTCTTCTTTTTAAAGGACAAAAAGAACATGTGCAAAACAAGGCTGACTTTGGTAAATTAAGTTCATACCATTAAATTCTGATTTTCATTTTCAAGTGAATGAAGAAGAACCCAAATCTAGAAGATATTCAAACCCTAATATAGGTATTAAGAACTGTAGTTTCTGTAGAAAAGATAAGATGAGGTGAATGACTTATTAATCCAGAGACTCTTCAATACCTATTTACACAAAGTAAAAAACAACTAAATCTGTTTCAGAAATTAGAATTAAGCTAAGAAATAAGACAATAAAGATGGCTATTCTATTTGGTGGTGTCTACAACTGTCTATAATATATACTATTATTCTTGTAAAATAGAATAAAGTTGCCCTATATGAAAATAATCTCAAATGCTTAAATTCAATTTAAATCTCAATGAAAATCAGTATTACAAGAAAATGTACTATCATTGACTAGATGATATATTGAAGTCAATTTTTCAAAAAGTATTTACCTAAGATTCATCACCTAATCCTTATCCAAATTTCACATTTATGGCTTCAAGTCAACTCTAAAAACTTGCACTGGATTTTTAAAGTTAAAAACAATTAATTTGTTTCTTATTTGCAACAATAATCAATCCTGGGGAATTAAGAATCAGAAGTAGGTAACTATCATTTTTTTTAAGAGAGAAACAACTTTATTTAGTTTTTCAGATGGCTTTAGTTGCTCCAACACTTAGTTGTGTATGTGGTGCTGGGGTTCGAACCCAGGTCCTTGTGCTTGCCAGGCAAGCGCCGAATCTGCTGAGCCACTGCTCCAGCCCAAGTAACTATCATTTTTAAAATCCAGAAAAAACTTTGCTTTGTGGATTAAATAATTTTGAAATTCTTATGAGAAATCCCAACAAACCATATTTTTCTTTTGTTTTTTGTACTGGGGATTGAACCCAGGAGCACTTAACCACTGAGCCACATCTCTAGCCCTTTTGGTGTTTTTTATTTTGAGACAGGGTGTTGCTAAGTTTCTTAGGGCCTCGTTAAATTGCTGAGGCTGGCTCTGAATTGGTGATTCTCCTGCCCCAGCCTCCAGAGTTGCTGGGATTACAGGTGTGCACCACTGCGCCCCACCCACCAAACCACATTCTTAAAATCCAATAATTCAACCTATCAAAAATGTTCTTCTAATTTCCTTTTTAAATTCATGTACTCACACAAAACTGATAAAATCTGTGATAGATATGGCTATGTCACTCTACTTTGCAAATTCTCTCTATGCACACCGTAGAGACTGAATTTCCTTGCAACTAGGTCCAGATGTGATTTATTTAGGCTTTAGATTCACTGCTAAAAGTCTTGTATTCAGAAATGAGTTAAGAAAGGACAAGCAGGCACATGACATCCACTTTTTGACTAGTGTGATTCAACATAAAGGTGGCATGGTTCCAAGCAGGCAGTTATAATAGTAGCTTTCAGACCTGTTAAAGTTTCTAGATCACAGTAAGACAGCAGCTTCCTTATCAGTCTAGTTCTGCAGTGAAGCTGAGGCATTCTTGGGAAGTTAAAGAACCTGTTCTTTCAGTCCATTTTGTGATTCTGCTAATTATTACCATACGATATGTCCCTTTATTCAATTATATTAGATGGGATGTGTTATACTACATGCTTCACCCTGACAGATAGAACTAAACCAAAAGCAAGGATATCTGGCTGTAACATCACTTTAAATCATCTGAAACACCTGCAATTCACAAAAACATAAGGTAAATTTTAACTCACCTTGGTAAGAAATTACCTGTACACTAAGCTGTACAGTTCCATCTGTCTTTACTCCTTGGTCAAATAAACTTCGTTCTGGATCCAGCTAAATATAGGTGAAACAAGTAAGGTTATTTGAGCCAATCATCAGATAAAGCCCCTGCCACCTCTGGCTTAGCATAAATTCATGAATGAATGGGACCTAATTACTGATCATACTAATTAAATTATATGAACATGTTTTAATTATCCAAGTCCTCATATTTTAACAACTGAGGGTAGTATATACCACAAAATTTATTTTAAGTGGCAGTTTTCTCTACCCCTGGAGTCTAGGTTGGGATTTTTGTTTTGTTAAAGAGAGAGAAAGAGAATAAATTTTATTCAGATTTTCATCTGGTTTTTGTTCTTTTTTCTAACACACAGATGTGTATACAGTGCTGGGGTGTGAAGTGGGGTCCTTGTGCATGTCAGGCAAGTGCTCTACTGCTGAGCCACTGCTCCAGCCCCTAGGTTGGGATCTTAAATAATGCCAAAGGCAATTATTCATTGTGCAGACGTATTTAAAGTAGAAGATAATGCAATGTCTGTCATGAATAAGTATTTCATTAGTGGTACCAATTTATCTACTTTTACTAACACATTCATGTCATATCTTCCTTGTAAACAATACCATACATTAAGATTAGGGTTCACTCTAAATCTCTGCCTACAAAGTTAATAAAATTAAAGGATTTATGATCAAACTATGAATATTTTAAATCAATCTTCACATGGACATTAGTGTTCTTTTTCCTTCACAAATCCTTACAGTGAATACATTTCACACAATGGCAAATGGATGAGAAAAAGTAATTATGACTTTCAGAAATTTTCTGTCACCAGTCTGAAAACAGGTTTCCATTAAAATTATCTTGAATAATGTATATCTGTATGTGTTTTCATATCATACCGCTGAAGGGACAAATCTTACCCTCATTTGAAGTATTTAGTTGATACTGCCATGATGTCATAAACATATTTCCTAATATTTAAATTTATACACATGTACATACATACACTTGTGTGTATATATGGACATAATTGTGTATGTATGCAGTATATATACATACATATTCCATATATATACACATGTACATACATATATATCCTACAATCCTAAGAGACTGTGTCTAACTTGAGCAGGGACAAGAAAAACGATGTTAGCCAGTAGACAGGTTAAATGTGGCAGTTTCACTCCTTAATAAATCTAATGTATTGCAAAAATTCTTATAACAAAGTTTTTTCTCCTTATTGAATACACATAGGTATTGTCCTCTACCAGTTATAACATGTTTAAGCTCTCAAATATTGAGAGTTTGCTAAGAGCTGATAAAAGGACAAAACTCAGGCATGATATTCAATCTTGTATTACACTCTTCAAAGAAGAGCAATTTAGCAATTGTTACACCAGCTCTCAAGTCAGCATTCACCTGAAAATACAAGAGCATTACTACAAAGCAGTAAACATTCTGACTCCAAATATGTTTGCATTAATTAGCATGGAAAACAGAAGATGTCATACTCATACTTTTCTGAGGGGAGGAGGGTCAGAGAATAGACAATATCCTCAGATCAAAGGTTAGCTGTGAATTCTGACATTTTGAATTACACAGACTTCCATTTATCCAATTAACATTTACTGACAACTTACGATAGGCTGAGTACTTTGCAGACCATACTTTTATTAGAGATAAAATACCATCAAAGATGCAACAAATGGTGAAGCTTAAAAACAACTTAAAAACAAGATTTAGTCCAGATTCTCCTTTATTTTAAATATTAGAAAAATCCAGCAAAGACTAGTAGCATTGACTTATTCATTATAAATCTTCTTTAAGACATCTGCCTCAAACAAGTGAAGACAGTTTTGGAGTAACGCAAGTCTGGGTTCAAATACCTGTGTACCCCATTGTAGCTCCACAATGCATAAATTATTTAACCTCTTTATATCTCAATTTCTATATCTTCAGAATGAGAATTCATAAAACGTTAATTTCAAAGACTGATATAAAGATTAAATGGGATAATTCAGAAGTGTTTTACAAGTATTTTTTCACTTGATATCTCCTGCCCTTATAATTCTTAGTCAACCAATTTTATCTTGCATTCTGATCTATGCCAGGTGTGGTGGTGCGCACCTGCAATCCCAACAACTCAGGAAGCTAAGACAGGAGAATCACATGTTCAAGGCAAAGGCAAGCCTCAGCAACTTAGAATGTCTCAAAAAAAAAAGTTAAAAAATAAAAAAAGGAACTAGTAGGCTGGAGCAGTGGCTCAGTTTTTAAAGCACTTGCCTGGCATGCACAAGAACCCAGGTTCAAACCCCAGCCCTATATCCACAACTAAATGTTGGAGAAACAAAAGCCAGATGAAAAAATAAATAAAATTGATTTTCTATCTTAAAAAGAAAAGAAACTGGGAATATAGCTCAGTGGTAAAAACACTCGGGTTAAATCCCCAGTACTAAAACACAATACCACAACACACACATATACAGAGTGCTAAATTATCCTGTTAAGAAGAAATACCTAGGGCTGGTGTGGTGGCTCAGCAGCTGCAGCTCTTGCCTGGCATGCGCATGGAACCCCAGCACCATGTACACAATGAAGTATCAGAGCAACAAAAGCCACACAAAAATCTATATAAAATTGATTCTCTCTTTCTTTCTCTCTCTCTCTCTCTCTGAAGAAAGAAAGAAAGAGAAAGAAAAAGAAGAAACACAAGAAGAAGAAGAAACACCTAGCTGGGTGCAGTGGTGCATTCCTGTAATCCCAGTAGTTTGGGAGGCAGGAGGATCGCAGGTTCAAAGCCAGCCTCAGAAACTTAGCAAGGCCTCAAGCAACTTAGCAAGATTGCCTTGAAGAATATAAAAAGGGCTGGAGGGCTGGAAATGTGGCTCAGTGGTTAAGTACCCCTGGGTTCAATCCCTAGTACCCCCCACAAAAAAAAGGAGGAGGAAGAAAAACTTTAAACACTAAAATTTTAACATTATTACTCTCATACACTCAATTACATTGTCTAGTATTAGTAGAGTAATATTCTCCCAACACCACCATTTACTATACATACACTGAAAGGAAAAGATTAAAATATGGTTAAATGGCAACTGAAATGCACAAATTTCATTAAACCACTTCCACTTACTGTACAACAAAAATCATATTTAAAAATTATAGCAGGATATGATGATCTGAATTTCTTAAAAAAAAACTAAGGCCAAATTTCTATGATATATGGAGTAACTATATCACAAGACAGGCAGGGGGAATAAAGATAGTAAATAATAAGCAAATCAAACAATCCAAAGGATGACAAAATATATATTTGTGTAAGTTAACATTAAAACAGTATAAACTCTAGTACTTACTCATATGTTGAAGAAAGATCATGGAGAATCTATTTGAGCAATACTATTTAGGCTACTTTTTACACATAAAAATGCTACCTTTCTTGAAAGAGGACCATAAAACATGATTCTGAATATGCTTTAAGCATAATATTATTTTAATGTTATAATGGATAAAATCCTATTCTAATAAATTCCAAGAACTGTAAGTTGCCATTTAAATCCTTATTCAAGGGGCTGGAGCGGTGGCTTAGCGGTTGTGGCGCTTGTCTAACATGTGCTAGTATGTGTGTTCAAACCCCAGAACCACATACACAGTGAAGTCTCAGAGCAACGAAAGCCACATGAAAAACGAAATAAAATCGATTCTCTCTTCACTGTCCCTCTCTCTATTTAAAAATAAATAAATTCTTATTCAAAATTTACTGCCAGAGAAAATGGAAGGGAATGCAAACAACATTTAGTCAAGTGATCTCATTTTAAAGGTAAAAAAAACCAGATACACAAAGATGCTAAAAGCCAGCTAAAAATACACTTCTTCAGTCTCCAAGATGAATGTGTTGTCACTATTATATATTTAAGTTCTTACTGCAATTTATTTAAACTTCTCATTTTATATTAACAAAAATAAAAACTAAATGATTTAGTACTTAACTTTAAAAATTTTTTTTTGCTAGCTGAGGTTGAATCCAGGGGTGCTTAAACACTAAGTCACAACCTCAGAGCCTTTTTATTTTTTATTTTGAGACAGGGTCTCTCTAAGTTGCATAGAGCCTCGCTAAATTGCTACGACTGACTATGAACTTGCAATCTTCCTGCCTTAGCCTCCACAGTTGCTAACACAACAGGCATGCACCACTAGGCCCGACATAGTACTTATCTTTTAAACATAATTTTAAAAAAAGAAATTTGATGGAACAATTCTTATTTCTAAATGCTTAAATTTTATCATAACACAGGTCAAATCTATTTATAGAGATAAAAGGCTAACAAAATGAAACAGGGGCACAGAAGGAGAGGAAAAGAAAAGAAAAAAGAAAAATTACCTGGATATCTTGCAGACAAATTTCATGAGCATCCAAAGAACACTGCAATCTTGGTTCTAGTAGTTTCTTTAAATTCCCTATTGGTTCATTGATGTCTATGGCCTGGCTCACACATTCAGCTGGGGTGTAGGTCTGTTCTACAATGCTAAATGTTTAAGGACACAAAGATTAACAATTACATTTTATCCTAGACATTAAAGTAACAATATGCTCAAAACACATTTTGTTTCCGAAAACTCATTTCTTCTTAGATATTGTAATAGTATATCACCAACTAGGTTTACCTAACAGCTAAAAGGAAATTTAAAGCACTTTTTAAAAATTTGTCTCATTATGTATTATGTACATGTTATTTATATTGTATGCATGTGTACACATAAAAATATTCAATGTACAACATTTAAGGGGAAATGTTTGCATTTATATTACATTTTCAAGTTACTTTGAAGAATTTTAGACCAAGGAAAAAATGATACACTGTCTCCTCAAAATTTGTATGTCATCTCTCTACCAGTTAAATTTCCCTTCCTAACATAATCATAATCTAACAAATGTAAATTGATAAGAAAATATAAACATTTCCATTTAATTTAACCTGAACATTAATGGTTTTAAAATATCAGCATAGCTCATATTTTAAAAAACACTTATGGTCCTTAAAACTTTCTAGTAGTTCCTTTGTATTATTATTTCATACTTTGAATTAGAAAAGGTTAAAATCTTTGATAAGTAATTCCACATATATCTTGTAAATGCTTAAATGAGGCCAAAAAGAAGAGAGACACTAAGTAATACTTGCTGAATTGATGACTATGAAACTCGATTGAGTTTCACATCTGATTTAAATCCCATCTGGAATTGCAAAAACAATATATATTATAAAATTTGTAAGTTCCATTTTCACAAATTCCAATATAATGATCTCATCATACATGATATTCAATGAATGTATATAGCTTAAGTTTTTCCCTAAAATATGAATAATTTATAAAACAGGCCACTCATTATTTAAAAAAAAAAAAGTATTTTAAAATAGTAGTAAAGGCTGGGTGCAGTGGCGCATGCCTATAATCCCACTGGCTCAGGAGGCTGAAGCAGAAGGATAGCAAGTTTAAAGCCAGCCTCAGCAATTTAGCAAGGCCCTAAGCAACTTAGACCCTGTCTCAACATAAAAAAGAAAAAGGGCTGGGGATGAGGTTCAGTGGTTAAGCACCCCAAGGTTCATTCCCCCAATACCAAAAAAAAAAAAAAGTAAAAATATTAGGTCTTTTGACGACATATTTTTGCCAAATTTTTCAGCTATATCATACTAGGCTATCATATCCTACCCGTCCCCTTTCTCTCTCTCTCTTTGGTGGCAATTTTTAAAAGATTCAGATGTTACTTTAAGACAGATTTTATTTCTTTGTTTGTTAGTTGCTGAGGCCAGTTTTGTTCTTGTGATCCTCCTGCTTCAGCCTCCCAAGTAGCTGGTATTATAGGCATGTACCAACATGTACCAACTAAGACAGATTCCTGAAGTCTTACTTTATATAAGCTGAACATTAAAAAATTATCAAAAATTTTCTGCTGCTACCATTTAACCCCTGTAGAAACTTCAAAAATCTGAATTGTCAGTATTTCTTGAAAAAATGTAATGAGTCCATGCTAGTTGGCCTCAGTTCCTGCAGAGCAACCATTGCTACAGCTGAGTAGCAATTACTGTCTCCTTTGTACAGGTCAACATAGTAACTATAGATCTCCTAAACAGACATGTGCAAAGGGCCAGAGAGTGAATGCTTTAGGCTTATGAATCATTTGGATGTGCCTATGAACATGCATGCTAGGTTCCAAGAGGACTCCCAACAATCCTCACCTCCTAATATTTACACCCTTTTATTGTCCCCCACTCCTGCACTGTACCAGAGTTCTACTGTGACAACAACACTATGATACAAGTGATGTAAGTTAGGTTAGATTATTTAAAAAAGACACTGTGGCTTCCACCTTGGCACCCTCTCTCAAACCATCTGCTTTAGGGAAAACAAGTTGTCACTGCATGAGCACCCTAGAGGCCCACTTGGCAAGGCATTAAGTTATCCTGCCAAAAGTCTCATGAATGATCTTGGAAGCAGATACCCTAGCCCCAGTCAAGCCTCTGGATGGCTGTAGACCAGACTAACAACTTAACCGTAAACTTATGAAATACCTTGAGTAATAACCACCCTGCTAAGCTGCTCCCAGGTTCCTGACCTTATGAAACTATGATCCATAATAAATGTTGGGTGTGTTAAACAGTCAAGTTTTGGGGAAATTTGTTAGATCTATATATAATGCACATACAAACATAAATGAAAATCAAGAAAAGCATGCATTTTACTCCTTCTTCCACTGGAAAATACAGCATAGCCAAACAAGTTGAAAAGTTATTAATAAACATTTAAGGTTTTAAATCTCAGTTGCACTCCTCACTCAGCATGCTACTAAATCTTAGTTGTCTCTTCCTGTCCTTTGGTACACAAGATATTCTCTACTACTCTCAAGCCTTTTACTTTTCAGCATATTATCTCTTCTTCTTTAGAGAATAAAATAAGGACTATCAGCTACTACCTTCCAAATCCCTATTTAAAAAAAAAGAGAGAGAGAGACAAGGAGAAAATCAATTTTATTTTGATTTTCTTACGGTTTTGGTTTTTCTGACACAGTTGTGTATGTGGTACTAGGGTTTGAACCCGGGTCCTTGCACATGCCAGGCAAGCGCTCTACTGCTGAGCCACTGCTCCAGCCCCCCAAATCTCTATTTTGACCCATATTCTCCCTTTGAATTCTGACCTCTTCACCACTGCCTTCCTTTCAAATAAGCAACATGCCACTATTACTCCTCCAAGAACTAGTACCTTTCACTATACTTTATGCTTAGTATTATGCACATAATTATCCATATACCTATGACTCCTCAAATACAATGTGGCCTCTGTAAGAGAGGATGAGGATCTCATTTGATTCATATATTCCTGATAGTTACTAGTTTACAGCAGTTACTTATAAAGATTTATTGAATTAATTCAGGTTAAACTAAACTCTTTCTGAAATAAAAGTAACCAGAACTGAGGAAAGGCATAAAGATTCAAATAGTGGCCGAGAATGGTGGCTCAGCAGTTGGAGTGCTTGCCTGGCATGTACAAGGACCAGGGTTCGAATGCCAGCGTGCCAGAAAAGCAAAAACCAGATAATAAATAAAATGAATTCTTTCTCTCCCTCTCTTTAAAAAAAGAATCAAAAAGTGCTCTAAGGGAAAAAAATTACAATCAATTAATCATTATCAGCAAAGATTATTACTACCTTTTGTTATTACCTTTAAAGTTCCTTTTCCCTGTTAAGAGAAAGAAGTCTTTATTCACAAGAAAAAACCAGCAATACATTATCCCCTATTAATGCTGAAGTCAGTTAAGAAAACCAAAGGAACTACGATTTGAGTTCTCATTTTAATGAAGTATGTGATGATAGTAAGTTCAGAAAACACCAACCTTTCTTCTGTGCACTCTGATTTCTCTGTTCCATCAATTTCAATTTCTATCAGCTCCTCAGCTTCTCTTTTAGTCATGGTTGAAATATTTCAAAAACTCAGTTCTGCAGGAGTTGAATTTTAAGAAAGTTTAAAATTATCTGTATGAACAAAAATGATTCAGAAGTACACACCAAATTCAAGTAACAGCAGAGAACAAATAGAAGAGAGGGTAAGTAATTGTTACATGTAAAAGAAAATCCACAAATGACACTTAAAAGCCAGTTTTTGTTTGAACATGTTTATTAGCTTGACATGATGACTTCATTATTCTATTGGATTTATTAGAATGTTTTTTGGCCCAATCTCAGTCAGTCAAGTTAATTTAAGTTACTTCAAAATCAAATGAAGGTAATGTTAACTGTTCTAAAACAACTCACATTCAAACCTAAAGCTTTAAAAAGGAGATGAGATGAACTACAACTGATTAGCTAAAAGTGTATCTTATTAGCAATATTTATCGCAAAGCACTGTACGAACAGTAATATATATTGAAGCTAATCGTAGCTAGCATTTGTTACAATTTATCATATAAATTCAAGTACAATATTTCAAAAACAATAAAGTAACAAATTACAGATTTGCACATTATTGCCCTGATTATATACTAAAATTTTATTTTTTCAGATGTGGTTTTATTTTAAATAAACCAGTACTTCACTTTTTAACTACATCATGTTAAATTACTACCTACTGCTTTAATGTCCACAGATACAAAAGTACAATTTAAAAATGCACTGCACTTTTAAAAAATGTATTGCCTAAAATAGTTACATATATTGGCATTTCTTTGAAGTCATTTTTGAGTTAAGTTCTAGGTTCTACTACTCTTAGCGTAGACCAACGCATTTGTCTTTAAATTCCTTGTATTACCTTAGTTCACAGACCTTCAGAGTAATTTTCAAAGTTTACTCCCTCATCTGAAAAAGACAAATCTTGAACTTGCAAAGAACACTTTCCTAAAATCTGGTACTCTAACATTTGCAAAAGGAAATCTGTGCTCCCATTTAAAAGATTTGACAAAATGAACTCAAATGCTCATTCCCATTAATAATAACCATTATTTACTAGGTGCCAGACATTGCATTCAAATGTTTTATATAGAACAATCCTATTTTGAACCCACCATCATACGAAAATTATTCAGATGTCAGGGAGATTGAACTGTTTGCGGCTCTATATTGTCACTTTAGATATACTAACAAAAATACGCAGCACTCCAGATGAGGCCAAACTATGGTTTACTTAGGCAGCGCACTGAAAATACTAATTCAAAAGTCACCACTTTCTCTCGCGTGGGGTATTACAACAGCATCCTAACAGAGTTCTCTGCCTTGCCTCTGCGGTCCGTTCCTAGTCAATAGAGTGGGATCCTTTTTAAAACAGAAGTTAAATCACTGCACTTCCCTGATGGATACTAGTCACAGTGAAATCCAAAGACAGGGCCCCACTGATACACCCCCTCATTCCTACTCCATTACTGCCCTGACTTCCTCTCCCCATTTACCTCCGTGCATCTGGCTTCCTGATGGTCTTTGCTCCCACTATTCAATGTTATCTGAAACTTACTTGCCCCAAATGTATTCTTGGCTGTATCTCAACTTTTCAGTGAGGTCAACGCTGATGATCCCCATTTAATTCTGTTATCTGTCTCTTTACTCCTTTTTTTCTTTTCCATGGAATTTGCCCTTTAACATACTACATCATTAGTTTTTACATATATATATGTGTGTGTATATATATTTACACGTATATGTATATATTATTTTTCTTTCTGTTGGATCTTCATCCAAAGCACAAAGATCAAAACTGTCTGAAAATGGGGCTACTAGATAGTTGGTTTTCTGACAACTTAGTTTTTAAAACCTGGCATCCAAATCTGGACTGCTTGTTACAAAAGACCTGATCCCCAGCCCCACTATTAAAGTTGCTCTGACATTTGCTCCATAAGAAGGATAAACAATAAGAAGTTACAGTTTGCCACACAAACAGGACTGCATCATGCTTGTCTTCAGATTATCTCTGCTCCAGTGGTTTTCTCTTTGGGATGATGAAAGGATGACAAATCTTTGTTTCCCTTTCTGAATGATACTGACTTTTTCCAAGCAAAGGCTAATTCCTTAACTAGTACTATCTGAAAATTTGTGGAATTCATCCTGAACAAAGCAGATGGTGACCCAGTAAAGACCTATTCATTGTAGAACAGCATAAACTTTTACAAGGGCAGGCATATTAGTTCACAGGTTATACAAAGTAGTTTGAACAGTGTCCTGCCCTTATTAGGGACTCTATTAATATATATTGAATAAATCAATGTTATTTGGATATTTCACACCATAAAAAAATGGATTCCAAATACCTTAAAACCTTTAAGTGAAAGAGAAAACTATAAACAGAAGAAAATGAAGTTAATTTTTTTGTGGATTTAAGTACAGAAAAGAATTTCTTAAGATTTCTAAAATACAAACTGCTATGGTTTGGATATGAGATGTCCCCCAAAAGCTCCTGTATTAATCCCAGAATGCTCTGAGGTGGAATGATTGGATTATAAGAGCTGTAACCCAAACAGTCCACCCTAGTCTGAATGGACTGACTGGATGGCAGCTGCAGGAAGGAGGGGAATAGCTGAAGGAGATGGGTCACTGGGGTATGACCTGAAAGGGTGCATCTGTCCTGTGGCCCCTTTTCCTTCCCATCTTTGCTTCCCAGCTGCCATGTCCTGAGTAGCTTTCCTCTGCCATGCTCCTCCACCATGACATGCTGCCTCACATGGGGCCCAAAGCAAAGCAGTGTACTCATCATAAGCTAATTCTAAAACCCCGAGCCAAAATAAACTTTTCCTCCTAAGTTGTTCTCATCAGGTATTTTGGTCACAGTGATGAAAAGCTGACTAACAAAAACTTATGAGGAAAAAAAAGAAACTTATGAGAGAAAAATTGATGAATATGATTACATAAAGATTGGGTTCAATATGCAAGCGAATAGAAAAAAGTATTTCTAACACCTAACAGTGACAAGAGACAAATAAATGAAATAGACAACCTGCAGGAAGTTTAAAAAAAAGTTCAAAGTACTAGAGAAAAAAATAGGAAAAGGAAATTCATATAAAGGGAAACCAAAATTGTTCATGATATAAAGAAATGCTCAAATTCAGATCTTTCAACAACGCAATTTGGCTCCTGATCCTTCTGCTTCAGCCTCCTTAGTAGCTGTAGTACAGGTAGTGCACCAACCAAGCCTTTTTAAATAAATAAATAAATCTTAAAACTATTCAGAAAAAAAGTAAGAGACAATAAAGCTTATTGTCTGAACAGCACTTTAAAAAGATCATTTGCTTTATTTTCAGGCCTTAGAAGTAGACTCATTTCCACTTCCATAAAGGGTTAGAAAACAAGATTTCTAAGTTATCTTGGAAAACCAGAAAAGTTACCAGAGGTTGATAAACAGCCCTCATGACTTATCAGCAGAGATATTTGGTGTTCCCCTTAATATAAGCACTAAAACTGGTAATTGTTTAAAAGAAACTAATCCTAAGATCTTCCAAAAATGTTACAGATCAGTTCCAGAAGGTGCCATATGAGAGTGGGGGTAGGAAATGAACCCCATACACTTTGGAAAAATCATGTTACTCATAGTCTCTGAACTGATCTTTGTCTTTCTCTCTGTTCTGCATAGCCTAGAAAAGCAAAGGGGAGATTGGGACATTGTCCAAATGCTTGAGAAGGTCTTAGCTCTTTTTCTGGAATCAATTTCTCAGAATTCTATGTCAATACTTAAAAAAAGGGAAGAACATTACTTAGTGCTCCTCCACCTAAGGACTGCCCCTCCTCCTAACTGCATAAAACAACTTCACTTACTTTCATTGACATCTTAGTTCTCCTAAATTAAATCTAACCCAGAGTTCAGAACATTCCACAAAATGGACACAAACTGAGCTTGAATTTAACTAAAAATTCTGGTAAAGTTAGGTTTTTTTACAAGACAGATATCCCTGAGATTCTGTTCTGGAACCACAGACCAATTTAAGGATTGTCTTTCTTCAATTAAATGAATTCTTAGTTTATACAGCTTTGGACCATTTTTCCCAGTATAAGATAAACAAATACAAATGCAGTCTAGATGTACTTGCATGATCAACTGCACATTTTCCAAAAGTAACAAATACTTTTAAATACCAGGGAAAGTGAAAAGACATTTTTATTCTAAAGAATAAAATCAACATTAAGAAAAAGTAAAACACATACATGTGTGTATACCTACAGAGAAAAATCAAACATATTGAAAAGTTAACAGCTGATGCCCCCAGATGAAGAGTGTAAGGGGGTTCAGTCTAAGGTTCTTTTTCAATTTTCCTATAGATTTGAAGTTTTTTAAATAAAGAGTTGAGGGACAAGTCAACAATCAATTTAACACTAAGTCTATTTACGCCCTCATGACTAGGTTCAGCTTATCACCTAGCCCGTTATTTGCTATCTCATGATTATACATCCCTCCTGACATTGGCTCCCATATGTGCAATCCAACTAAAACTGACTTCAGTCCACTCAGCCTTAGGGTGTGTATAAAAATAAGCAAGTTTGGAAATCCCTGATCAAACCGCGAGAGGGAGAGACTATTGAAGAGATGACCACACACTTGTGAAGTTGTAATGCAACACAGTACCGAAGAATGTGAATCACAAGTGAACCTCTAAACCTTTCTCCTACTACCAGTCATACGCACTATTACTACTGGTTGATGCTACCTATTAAGTGGACTTTATTTCTAAACTACTCCTCATCTTGAAATGCAGTATTAGGTACGATCTTTTCTGCCCTTAACCTAACCAAACTAGGATTCCGTAAATTCAAATATTCACAGCGAAGAACACAAAAACTAAAAATGTTGGCAAGTTACATTAACCCACTGTTATTCCCTTGGACTTGTTGTTTTAAATAATAATAACAGTGCCATTGCACAGATGAATAATTGTCAACCGCGAGACAATTCTAGACAAATGGATTTGGAGTCGATCTCCGACAGCGAGTCTGCAACTTCCTGAGAAATCCTGGGGGCGTCCGGCTCATCCCGACCGCAGAGACGGAGCACCGCCACCTGCGATGGGCCGAGAGGGGACTGGAGCCCTGGGAGCGACCCAAGGCGGCGCGTACAGCCCGGGTCGCAGAGGCGCGCGGACTCCCGGGGCCCCGCGCCGCTCGCCCCCCGCCCCTCCCCTCCGCTACCCGCACAGCCTCTGCTGCCCCTCCCCGCCCGTCTCCCTCAACTCTCCACGAACGGAAATGGGAGTCGCAGCGCCGGGGACCAGCGGAAACAAAACACAGAGGCGGCCGCGGGGGGGCCGCCGTGGGGGAAAAGGCCCCGGAACGAGGCCGGAACGAGGCCGGCCCGCGCGGGCCCGCGCTCCCCTCCTCCCCCGCGGCCGCACTCACCGGCTCCGGAATCTGCCCTGTCGCCCTCGCCCGCGCTCCAGAGCCGGCTGAGAACGACAGCGGCGCGGGCTCCACGTGCAGCGTCTCTCGGGGTAAGACCTACAGCTCCCGCGACTCGAAGTGTGAGGTCCCCGGGCCCTTCCCACGAAATAGGCGCTGAGAAACCCGGAGCCCTCTCCCGCCTCCCAGGCACCCCCGGGTCCAGGACTACAACTCCCAGCAGGGCATGCGAAGCGAACGCCCGAGGCAACGGAGGCCCACGAGGCACAACGCCCCAATCCAACTTGTTTTACACTCTCGCTTTCCCTGCACACTATACACCTCTACAACCCTAAGGAACAGCACCTTGACTCGGAGAGGGGGGCTTGAACTAGGGAAAGGCGAAAGTGCGCATGCGTAAAAAGCAATTTTTTCCAAAAGGAAAAAAACAGGTCAAGTTAGGCAAAGGAAAGATGGCGGAGTCTTCGCCAGGGGACCCGGAAGCACTTACCCGCCACTTCCTCCTCCTGTTTGGCTTCTGTCTCACCTAGAGCCGTCCGGTCACAGACTGCCTCCGAGACGCTTCCTGTCCGGTGAGCGTCGAACGACTGAAATGGCCGCCCATAATGCATTGCGATGGCGGGTGGGCGTGAAGGGGTGGAGCCACAGCCGGAAGTACAACGGCGGCGGCGGCGGCGGCGGCGGCTCTGGCAGCTCGGGACTGAGTGCAAGGTGACTGGGAGCGTAGCTAGAAGAGGTTTTCCCCTTGGGACTGCGATTCCGGGTTTCTTCACACGGCCGGGGCAGCCTGTCACCTCTGCCTTAGTGGGAGGAGAAAGCAGTTCTGTGTCCCAGGCACCTTTATTGCCTGGCGCGGGTTTATAGCCGACCTCTGTGCTTCTAGGCCTTGAAGTTTGCGGTCCACCCAAAAATAAGACAGATAATACCCTCTCCTAGGGCGAACGGGGGAGGCCGGGGGGTCGTGGGCCTGACGTCCTGCAGGACAGTTCAAGGTCAAAGAGGCGGGACGCGTCTGCAGCCAAGTCTGCCTGCACCCAGGGCACGCGGGAGAATCTTGAACTATGCACTGGGCGGTTGTGCACCGCAAAAGGGAAAAGGGCAGTAGTAATTCCAAAAGCTTGCATCCCACCGAAAAATGGGATAAGATGCCTAACATTTCGTTAGGCAGCCTTGTGGATTAGGTACTGGAGAGACCACAGAAGGACTAGCCTTTGACTGGTCAATCACTACAAATAGGCTACCCGTGCTCCCTCCCATTGGCGAGGCTGTATCCTCTTGCTCATGTTTTTCCCCATTCATTTCATGTTAAATCCTTAACATTGGTCCCGCTAGTGTTCGAATAGATAATTTATAACAGTTGGTGTTTTACACCTATCTGTATACTAATGTGACCTCCGCGTGATAGTGGGCTGTCTATCCACTGATTAGTGGACTCACTAATCACTTGGAAAAAATGAAAGGACTTGATGGAGGAGCAGCAGATTTTGATAAAAAGGATTATATGTTCATTGTTTTGAATGAGCGTAGGATTTAGGTCATGAAATTTGTAGAATATTGTGCATTATGTGTGTCCAGAGTTTGGGTTTGGTCAAATTAGAGGTGTGATTTGGGAGCCATTGGTAGTTAGATGATAGAAAATGAATTTCACCCATGTTGTAGGAATAACATCTCTGCAGTCAGCTTTATAGCAAGTTAACTGTGGGGATGTGAGCAGTTTAATAAACAGTCTTAGATGTAATGTTATCTATAAAGCAGAGGTAAGGTCACCTTTCCCTAAGTCTGACTGTTGGCTTTTTTGTTTGTTTGTTTGTTACAAGGAAGAATATATATGGGAATAACTGCAAAGTATCTAGGGCTGAACAGATGTTAGATTACCTTACTAGTGGATGCTAAGAATGTTCTTAAGTTGCCAGAAGGGAAAGGACGCTGACTTGGGCAATATTTTTCTTATATATTTGTGTTGAGTGGGTTCGCCTGTATAATCTTGGATAAGGTACTTAATCTCTAAGCTTCAGTTTTTATATGTATAAAGATGGGGATGATACAGAGTACCTTTGTAAGAGCATTTGTTGTTGGCTTGTAGTTTTCTCAATTTTATTTCTGATGGAGTACAAGTGTGATATAGTAATGAATTCTCTAATTTCTTCAAATGGTTTACTTCCCTTTTGGCTAGTGAAGGATATCTTGTTGATCCTATGATTTCTTATAGTAGTTTTTATATGTTATTCCAGGGTTTGTTAACAGTGGCACTATTGGCATCTTGGACAAGATAACTTGCCTGGTGTGAGGTGGCTGGGCACTGTTATAAATTTGTAGCAGCATCCCTGGCCTCTGCCCACTAGAGGCCAGTAGCATTCAACCTAGTCAGGCCAGACAAAAATGTCTTCACATTGCCAGATGTTTCCTGGGAGATAAAATCTCCCCTTTCTTCCCCTACTGCCACCACCTGTTTGAGAACCGTTTTGCTACTCTAGTGTCTTCTAGCTAGTGCTTCTCAAAACGTTCAATGTGAAGAGCCACACCCTGGTGGAAACTTGTAAATAATACATGAAAATAAATTATCAGAAAAGTGAAATGAGAAAAAAATGAAACAAAGTACGAACTTTTTTCTTTCTTAGAGAGAGGGGAAGAGAGAATCAATTTTATTTTTTTATCTGGATTTTGTTCTAACACTTCCTTGTGTATATGGTGCTGGGGTTCAAGCCCGGGTCCCTGCGCATGTCAGGCAAGCACTGTACAGCTAAGCCACCACTCCGGTCCCATTACTTTTTTATTCTTGAGTTCAAATCACAAAATAATTTCAGTGAATTGCCCTAAAAGCCTTTTTAAGTCCTTATTCCCAATACTCTTATTACTTTAGCTTAATAATCTTTTGTATATTACCACTGGACTTCTTAGTAGAAGTCTGATGTCAGGATGGTGATGATGATTAGGTAGTTTGGAGGAGGGTATGGGGAGGATATTAGCATATTGGGACTTTAAGGTTCAGAAATGCTACAAAGCTAAGTTGAGCACAGTGGTATACACCTGTAGTCCTAACTACTCATGAGACTGAGGCAGGAGGATCACTTGAGCCCAGGAATTCAAAGTCAGCCTGTGCAACAATAAAGACCCTGTATTTAAAAAAAAGGAAGAAGAGATATTATCAGGCTATATTTAACACCATTTTATTTTAGGGATGGTAAACCCTTTTACTTTATAGACGAAGTCTTAATCTGAGGAGAATTTTCTATTTATTACTTCCTTATCTATTCCTTTCTTGTCTAGATTTCCAATTTGCATATATTTCTTGTAATTTGGAAATTTTTTTGCATTTGATCTTCAAATCATGATATCAGGTCTCAACTTTAGGTCTGAAACTCTAAATTAAAAAATAATGTATTTTAGCTATCATTAAAGTTATTATTTTTAAAATTTAGAGTCTTAGGGTTGGGAATGTAACTTCTCTAATATAGGAGGACATAGTTGGATCCTTAGCATGGGGCGGGGGATTAGACTTTAATTTTCTTCCTAAATTCTTTTTTGCTGTTTAGGTAATTGTCTTATCTTCTGTCTTGTCATAGGGCTTACTTGTGCTGGATTTGTTGTTGTTGTTTGTTTTGTTTCCTGTTTCTTTTGGATATTGATTTGGTTGTTACATTGTTTTTGGATGATTAGAAACTTGCAGTTGTCAAGGGCAAAGCAGTTTCTCCTCCTGTGGACCTGTGAAGTGGAAACTTTCCAGCTCTCATCCCTCGCTAAAGCAACTCTGTACAGTCTCCTTGCCCAGCTCCCTTTTGGCCTTTTGAGGGGTCAGGGAAGCCTAGCACATTCATTGGGGAACAGATTTTCTTTTCTCCAAGTTCATTGAAGAAAAAAACTCCATCCCAGATTTTGTGTGTTCTTTCTGTGCCAATGCTGGTGGAGCCTCAGGCTTGAATTCCTGACTGTTCCTAGGTCCCCGAGCATTTAGTAAAAAGCGGAAAACTTAGAGTGGGAAATGAGAGGAGAAGGGTACTATGGTTAGGTTTTGGCCGAGTTCTGGTATGGCTTAGTTCTGTAACAATTGGTAGAATTAAGTACTCACCATATGATATGTTAGAGGTGTTTTGTAAGAGTTGCATTAACATCCGATGCTTGTTCTCAGTACGTAGAATCACCATGGTTCTTCAGAGGCTCTTCAGGTTCTCCTCTGAGCTTGGGTCAGCAGTCTCTGTCCATTTGAGGAGGAACATTGGTGTTACAGCAGTGGCATTTAATAAGGATCTTGATCCCATACAGAAGCTCTTCGTGGACAAGATTAGAGAATACAAAACAAAGCGACAGTAAGTACATAGATAATCACCACAGTGTAGATATAAATATTCAAAATATTGAAGTTTCATGATTTAAGTCACAAACCCTACACCTTCATAAGGAATCAGGGAAGAAATCCTTTAAATCTTGTCATTTGAAATATTCTTACTGGGGATGGGGTGGTGGCTCAGCAGTTACAGCACTTGCCTGGCATGTGCCAGGATGCGGGTTCAAACCCCAGCACCGTGTACACAACACAGTGTCAGCAGCGAAAGCCACATGGAAAACTAAATAAAATTGATTCTCTCTGTTCAAAAAAAAAGATATTCTTACTGTAATGTCATGATGAAAAGCGTCAACTCAGAGACGTATGTAGAATCTTGTAAATCATTTAGCAGCTATATTTGAGAAAAGTAAGTCCCTTTGACATTGATTAGCCTAATTGAAGGAAGACATAATCAGAGTATTCTGATTCTTATTTAGTCTCTTTTAAGGCTATTTTCATAGTTGTATATCTGGGGGAATGTCAAGACAAAAGACTTTAAAATGACATGAGGTCCAGGAGAAACATAGAATCACACAGTTTTGGATATGTACTTTAGCTATCATCAGGTCCAACCTCCAAATTTTAAGAAAATGGTATATATCAATTTATAGTTCCATTTTCTTTCATTTAGTTATCTACTGTGTGCAAAGTACTGGGTTGTTAACTGTGGTGGGCAGCACCACATTTTTATAATATTCTTAAAATCTAATGAAGGAAGAAGGGGAGAAATGTTGGGGAGTGTTACTGGCCAAATTATACTGTTATATTGTGTGCATGTCTAAATGTGTAACAACAAATCCCATCAATATGTACAACTATAATGCACTAAAAAAATGTGGGAAAAAACTAATAAGGATAGAAAACTTGTAAATAGGTAAATGTAACATAAGGTAAATGGGTTAACTGCTAAGAGAGCGACATTCAGTGTCAGCAAGTTCATAGGAAGAAAAAGGCTTCTTGGGAGAATTCATGTTTTATCATTCTTTTGAAGACAGTGTTTGGGGTCATTCAGCCCTCTTGAGAATCTCATGGATAGCTTTTGGATAGCTCCCAGCTTAAAAAAGTGAAAAATGTCCTCCCATGATTTTGCTCTCAGTAGATACCTATATACCTGGGAGTCTCCCCCAGGTTAAGAACACTTGTTAGGAAAGTTGAGTGGATAATGGGGTAGGAAGAAGATATCTTTAGGAGGACAAAATGGTTAAGCTGTGGCATGAAAATTAGAAAGCTCAAATGTATTTGGGGAATTATGTGTTTTCCTGGAGAATAGGACAGAGGAGGAATACAGTGAGCAGTAAGCATGGATTAGTGTTAAAATGAGGGAAAACCTTGATCAGCTATTAAAGAATAGACATTTGTAAGCCATTAAAAGGTTTTTACATAGAATGGTGAAGGTGGAACATAATTACTCTCATTAGAATAATTTTAATCAATGTATAGGAAGGGTTGGAATGAGAGAATAAAGACAAAAATGTCAGGAAAATGTAACAATCCAAATACTAGTTATAAGAACATTTATAGCAGAGGGAATAAAAAGGGATATAGTTAGGGCAGGTGCAGCAGTGTACACCTATTATCCCAGAGACTCAGAGAGGCTGAGGCAGGAGGATTGCAAGGCCAGCTGGACAACTAGGCAACCCTGTCTCAAAATAGAAAATAAGAAGGGCTGAGGATATAGCTTGGTGATGATGCACCCCTTGGTTCAATTCTTGTGCCACCAAAAAAAAAAAAAATAAAGCTGTTGAGACACTGAGAACCCGTCTCAGTGACATGGTCGAGAGGGAACAATGAAAAAAAGGAGCAGACTTTTGCATAACTAACTAAATGTGTTGCCCATACCAGAACTAAGGTGGAGAGATAAGGAAGGGGTAAAGTGTGTTAAGGTTGCCTGTGCTTTGTAGACATTGTACTCTGAAAACAACCCTGTAGATTTTATCCCAATTTTATGTGTGAGAAAGCTAGGCTAAAAGGTTTGAATTTGACAAAAAGTACATTATTAAGGAAGCTGGTGTGCAGGACTTGTCTTGGGAATTTTGTCTTTTGTCCACAGGTGGTGGGGCATCTTAGCATTGAGGCTGTTTGCATTTAATTCTACGTTAAAGCCTGTCCATTAAGAATTCAGTTCCTAGGTGTACCCTGAATCTAAAGAGTCTGGTTTGTGAATCATTGATTTGTGCAGACAATAGCATAGAGAGTTGTTCTGATAATGGCCCCTGCACTGGAATCTAACTCCGCCACTTACCAGCTCTGTTACCTTGGGTAGGTCCTTTAATCTTAATACCATGGCTTCCTCATACATACAATAAAGATGACAATAACAACATCCATTTTACAGGATGTTGAAAAAGATTAAATGATTTAATAAATGAGCGTGCCTAGTATTGACTAAGTAAAATAAATATTCCTAGGGTAGCTGCTTTATATCAATCACCTTGTAAGAGCTGAGTGAGATACTAATAAATGAGATAGGCGGCGAGACTTAATTCACTTGAGAAAGTAGATTATTTTTGGCCCGTTTTTATCATAAAAGTGGCCATTATGTTAATACTGATTGGATCTTTTTAAAGCAGTTGCTAAAGTTTTGTGGGTCTCAGAGCCTGAAGGCAAACACTGAAAGTATGATTTAAAGCTTTATTTAGAATTGCATGGTCCTTTTTTATGGCCATTATCCTCATGGGACTATTCAAATTCTAATTCATAACAGGTATAAATGAAAATTCAGTTCTTCAGTCACCTTAGCCATATTTCTAGTGTAACTTAGTATGTTTGCCTAGCATGCCTGAGGCCCTGGGCTTAACCTCCAGCACTGTTAAAGAGAAAAATAAAATTGCACATATATTAATAGTATTCTGATTAAAATATTGTTAAAATGTATAATCGGTAATATATATTATGTGTACTTTTATTTTCTTGTAGTGACCAATATCTGTGTCCAGATATGGCTAGATATTGGGCAGTATAGAGCATGTCTATCATAACAGGAAGTTCTTTTCGTTAGTGCTGATTGAAAAGAAAATTGGGTCCATAACAAGAAACATTTTTATCAGGTTCTTAAATTGGAACTGTTGGTATGTTTTTGTGGAAGATCTTTAACATAAATTTACCAATGCTTTGATCAGGGGCTTTAATTAGACATATTTTCCCAGACTGCTCATCTATGATGCTATATTCATTTTACCAAAGCATGATTAGCAAATAAAGTGCAAATCTCCAGGCTTTGTGTTCCAGGCATCTCATGAACTGGGTTGTACTAAATTTTCCATCTAGATTGCTCGGCATTCCCTACATATAGCCAATGCTTTATCACATCCATGTTTTTGCTTTTTCAGTCTTAGAAGGTCTTGAATTAAAATCTAGCCCTAAATTTTTGATTTATCTCAAATGCCACTTTTATTAAATGAAATTTTCCATGAGTAGCTCAACATAGGTGATCTTTCCTCAACTTGAATAGCTTTTTGTTAAACCATGTCTTTAAAGCCTATTATTTAACTACCTTGTAGCATAAATATTAGTAATGTGTTATTTTTTTCTTCTAATTGCAAAATTAGTGAGGGTTTTGCATAATTTACTTCTTTGATAGACCATTATTATAAAGACCTAACGTTCACAAGATTTTTTATTTTTCTTTTTTAATTTTCAATGCTGAGCTCTGCTACTGAACTACACATCTAGCCATAAGAGCTCTTAAAAACTGTTCGGTGATGGCTGATGTAAAGCAAATCATGATAAGTAACACTTATTGCATGCTCACTGTGTGCGTTATCTCTGTCTTACATGCCTTTAAGGACCTTCATTTTTATGTGGAAACTAAAGTTTAGAGTGCTTCATCCCCCATGCTTTGTTTTATGCATTTACTAAATGGTAAAGCTGACATTCAAATGGAACTAGTCCTCAACTCCAGAGCCCACAGATGCCTTTAGACCCTGAGAAATTCTAACTTAATAAGTATCCATGATACAAACAGACCTTGAGTGTTCAGAGATTCGCTGACACTTAAATGAAACCTCTTTACATTAAAATAGCTGTTCTCCTGAAAAATTTACTTTTCCCTCTGTGAATATCTTTACAAGGTCCATTGAAACTTGAATGTAAAGAGTAATTTTTGTTTTTTAAAGTAGGACATACAGTTATATTTTATTTGTTCATTTATACAACAGAGCATCTGGAGGACCTGTTGATACTGGCCCAGAGTATCAACAAGATTTGGAGAGAGAGCTTTTTAAGCTTAAGCAAATGTACGGTAAAGCAGACATGAACACGTTCCCTAACTTCAAATTTGAAGGTAAGTCTCCCTTAGACACAGGTTCATTCTCAGAGAGGACTATAATAAATGAAGAATATTTGTACTTTATTTGGGGGGCGGGTAGGGGAGGTATTTAGAGGATTAAATGACAATGACATGAATTTATTTAGGACAATGAAGTGCTTATGGGAGCTTTTGGATCAGTGTTTGCTGTTAGTCTAAAAGATTGCATAACATAGTTTACATTGGGGTTCTGAGATCAAACTGCTTCATCTTGAATATTGATAGTATGGGCTTGGATGGTTCACTGGTACCTGTTGCCTCATCAGATACTTAAGGAGGATGGTAGTATCTTCCACATATAGTAATTGGTAGTTAAGTGACATAACATATGTAAAGTTGATTAGTAGCCTCATTCATAGACAGTGTTGGATAAATGTTTCTGTGCAGATGTTTAAAAGCAAATGTTCAAGGATGTGGTGGCACACACCTGTAATCCCAGCAACTGGGGAGTCTGAGTGAGGCAGGAGGATAGCAAGCTCAAGTCCAACCCGAGCAAACTTACTGAGACCCTTCCTCAAAATAAAACTAAACTAAATTTAAGAGGGCTGTGGATATAGTTCAATGATAGAACATGAACCTAGTATGTACAAGGCCTTATGTTCAATCCTTAGTACCCCCCCCAAAAAAAAAGAAATGGAAAATAAAAGAAAAACAGATACTCACTAAAAAAAAATTGTGAAGATTGATGAGTTAAATTTCAAGCCTTCTGGATGCATTTTATTCTGGTATGGCTAAACTTGAACCTTTTTGTTTCCCTCTTCTTAGATCCCAAATTTGAAGTCATCGAGAAACCCCAATCCTGAAGAAATGTAAAATCAGTCTGGTAATTTGTCATGGATTAGTTGTACAGCCAATTAAAAGTATCAGAATAAATACACATTTCATAACTGTCAAGTGTTCTTTTAATTCTGATTCCAAATAAATTATTTGGTGACATTAAATGTATGCTTGTGTGTATGGAATTCTGTGTTTTAGAGTTGTTGGCTATAGTGAAGCAGGTGGAATGATGGAGATACTGGATAACTTGCTCAGATCCCTACCAGGCTCTTCTCAGTGTGCCGAGGAATCTTTTCAGTAGTGCATACTTACTGCCTTTGGTGAGCCACTATGCCCTAAGGTAATGTTACACCCTTTCCCAGAACATACAAAAATGGTTTATAAATCATTTGTCATAGATTTTTCAGGAAACTCAAGAATAATTTTAAACATAAACAGGACCGTCTATTGTGCTTTAACTTCTGTCAACTCAAAACCCAGACTTGCTTGCTGATCATAGAGCCTGTTACTACTCTGCACATTGAAGGGGGAAAGTTTGGTGACAAAGGCAGGTGGAGCCCAGGGCGCGGGGCGTGGGGAGTGCTCCATAAAGGAATTTACTTTATTTCCTATGGGCTGGGAATATAACTCAGTGGTAGAGCTCTTGCCTAGCATGTGGTAGGTCCTGGTTTGATCTTCAGCACAAAAAGATTATATGGTGGTATTTTGTCTAAGCAACAAAAGATTCATCAGATACATTCTAGATTAGTGCCATATGGGTACTGTCAAAATTTCAGTAACCCTAGGTGACTCTCAAGAAAATTTTTTGTTTTAAAAAGGAAAATATTCATGCTATTTTAGATCTGACATTCTCTGATATGTCAATATAAACCTTTAAATATTTTATTTAAAAATATGAAATAAGCATGAGTTGTAGCTTGTTTGAAGGGAATAGATTTTAACTTTGTCTACTACTGAGGTCAGATCTGCTGAGGAACACTTTTCATGAAATATTTACAAAATACTACAAATATTTCCTAATGGTATAAGTGTGATGTGTGTAGAGAAAGAAAGAATAAGGTAGTTGGAAGACAGTGTCCAATTTTTTATAAATGCAGCTAAGTAGGGACAGATGAGTTGAACTACTATTTAAATAATTGTAGGCATTGAAATAATCTGATGTGTAATAATGACAACTGTTAAAAGGTAATTTTCGGGGCACTCCTCAATGGTAGACTTACCTAGCAAGTGTAAGGCCCTGGTTTGTCTCCAGTAGAGACAAGAAACAGTCATACACACTCTCCTCTCACTCTTTCGAGATATTCGTATACATTGGTGAGGGGTACTGGGGACTGAACCTCTGGGTGCTTAACCACTGAGCCACATACCCAGCCCTTTTTATTTTTTATATTGATACAGTTTTTCTAAGTTGCTGAGGCTGGCTTTGAACTTGCAATCCTGCCTCAGCCTCCTGAGCCACTGGGATAACAGGAGTGTGCAACTGCCCAGCTGTGTGTGTGTGTATGTGTGTATTTGTTTATATCGTTGAGGGAAGTCTCCAGTCTCCCAGGAAAACACTACTTTTCCTACCTATGTTGCTTGCAAGCTGCCCCTAGGGTCAACTATCTAAATGCTGTTCAAAGTAGAGAACGGATTGACCCTGTTTTGCTTTGTCTTGTCTCCAAGCAGTTTAGTTGAATTTTGCCTTTTATAATTTCATGCTTATTTCTCTCATATATGTTTTTTTATCTGTCTTGCAACAATTTGGAGGATTTCTCTGGAACACCCCAATCTGTCTGTTCATTATAGAACCAGGATTGTTTGTGACTGATTGCAGGATGCAGTCCACTTCCATTTCCTACATTATAGGGCTGTGCGTTTATGGCTAAGTTTTGGTTAGGCAAGTGCTCCCTCACTGACCCACGAACCTCCACGGTGCTGAGTCAAGGATCTTAACGAAAGTTTTAGCTCTCTCAGAGCCCCTTTTCTTTCCAGTGAGGCTGCCCCAGCTCTGCAAACCCTAGTCTGTTCAATACTTCAGCCTGCCAGGCACTCATCTTGGACATCGTTTGGAAACACCATGCATGTTTTTATGTCAGATGCCCTCAGCTTGTTTTCCCCCTTGCCTGATACTATGGGCTAAATTGTGTTCCCTCAAAATCTTTATGTTGGTCTAATATCCAGGACCTCAGAATATGACTGCTTTTGGAGGGAGGGCCTTTAAAAGTAATCAAGTTACAATGAAACTTGTGATGGGATCCAGTTCAGTCTGTGTTATAAGAAGGAATTTGAGAGATGAGGAAAGGTAGGGGGAACTAGGAAGGGAATGTTCTGTTCCTCATCTAAGGCTGCCTTTAGCAATGTCTGTCCTAGACAATTTTCGCTTTATCTAGCATGAGGATTTTGTTTTGTTTGGGTTTGGCTGCTATTGTTCCTCAGCTTGTTGCTGCTCCTGGTATAGCCGGCTTCCTGAAGCTGGTTCTCGGGTGGGGTCCTTGGGATACTCTATGGGCTAGGAAGTCTCCTTGGTTGTACAGATTACCTTCAATGGCAGGTCTGCTCCATCTCTTTCAAACTCTCCTCAGCTCCCACCCTAATGGAAAGTTCTCAGTCTCTTATTTCAGATGTTTGCTCTAGGTAAAATACTGAGACGAGTTAAGGCCAACTGCTTCCGTTAATGCCTGTTGGACTTGGGAAATTCACAGGCTCTTCACCTGGGGAATCATGGAAAATGGGTGTTATACCCTCCTCTGTACCTTTTTTTTTTTTTTTTTTTTTTACCGCAACTCTTTTTCACCTTGCTTAAATGGCTACTATATCCTTGGCAGTTTTTTCAAATGATTCTCTCCTTCGAGGGAATTTTGGGATATAATGCCCCTCCTAAGTTTAACTCATTCTGTCACAATTTGGACAGTTTGTTCTCTGCCTTGCTTCCTGTTTCTGTCTCCCCTTCTTCCCATTCCTATTCCATTTGTACACACTTGAGCTTATGTGGACTGTATGGTGGGTTAAGGAATAAAGTGGAAGTGGCCTGGAGCAGTTCAGGGTAGCACCGTCCTTGTGAACAGTAAAGGAGATATTCATATAAATTGTTCATCATTTTCTTTAGAAAGGGAAATGTGTTGTCAGCCCCTGGACAAAATAAAAAGTCCCAGTTAACATTCATATCGGCTTTCTTTATAAAACTTCTCATTATCTTTGCTGTATGTTATCCTAAAATTTAGAAAAATAAGCTTCTTGGTGTAACTTCAGTATCATTCAGTGGTAAAGTAGCTGGAAGGAAAGTGAGTTTAAGAATGAAAAGTTAATGGCCTATCATAGGGATAGGCTGGCTTTGAACTTGCAATCCAGGAGCCTGAACAGGAGGATGACAAGTTCAAGGCCAACCTGCTCAACTCAGACCCTGTCTCAGAAAAGTAGGGGTGGGGTAGGTGGTGCTGCTGGGAGCTGGGTACTGCGCTCATCTGCATTCCCAGCAACGTGGGAAGCTGAAGCAGGAGGATTGTAAGTTCTGGGCCAGCCTCAGTGACTTGGTAAGACTCTATCTTAAAATGAAAAATAAAGTCTGGTGATTGTATTATGCCCCTGGGCTCAAGCCCCAATACTGAAAAGAAAAAAAAGGAATGAAAAAGTTAAAAAGCAGGGGCAACTTTAGGAGTTCATCTACAGATGGAGAATCTACTTAATGTTTATGCTTTTGTTTTTGTAAGTATATGTGGCTGTGGGAATAAAACGCAGGGACTCCCACATGTTAGGCAAGCACTCTACCGCTCAGCCACCATGCCTGATGAGAATATTTCCTTAATAGAGAGTATGGAGACATTTTATATGATAGTATGCCTTAATCTGTACATTTTTTTTCAAACTTGGTCAAGTAAAAATAAGGCATATGTTAAAAAGCATATAAATATTAGAAAGTACCAACAAATGAAAGTTATAGTTTTACCTTGAATCTCCTTACCAGTTATTACTACCACATGTTTCAGAGACTCCTAGAACAAGAGAAAAGATGAAAATTTAAAATTGAAAGAATATGTAAATCTTATGATTAGGATAATTAGCATTCAAAGTGGAAAGAATATTACAAATAAATATAGGGGGTGGGGCTGGAGCAGTGGCTCAGCAGTAGAGGGCTTGCCTGGCATGCGCAAAGACCTGGGTTCGAACCCCAGCACCACATACACAACTAAGTGTCAGAAAAACTTAAACCAGATGAAAAAATAAATTTATTCTCTTTCTCACTTTCAATCTCTCTTTCTTTAAAAAAAATAAAATTAAAAAAAATCTATGGGAAAGGAGGGTTGTTAAGAAAATGACCAAGTGGCTAAGTTTGATGGGTGCGTAAGGCAACGAGAGGATAGTGGAGCAGGTGACTAAACAGGTATGGTGTAAGAATATGATATACATGTGAGGGGCTGGGGGATCCTTTAATTCCAGGCCAAGGAATTTCGACCTGATAATAGACATAGTTAAAAAATGAGAGTTTTTACCAGAAGGGAGTTGAAATTATTCAGTAATCAGGCAAACCAACAGATGAGGTGAGAGCAGGGAGACTGGGGAAAGGCACCTTCAGAATTGGAGAGATTAAAATGTAATTAAAGGCAGATACTTAAAGGAAGAAGGACCCAGAAATCAAAAAGTGAGATAACAAAAGTCTGAGGAAATAATTCAGGTAGTGACAGAATCAAGTAAATGAATGATAGAATCAGTGAATAGGTTTATAAGGAGAGATTTGAGAGAGGGCAGTAGTGGTAACAGAATTTAAGTGCATTCTTCATGGTTGGCTTTAGTATTTAAAAAAAAATGATTATCAATTTGGGTATCTGTGGAGGGAGAGAGGGGAGTGGATGAGAATGCAATAGGTCTTGCTGTAGTAGGGAAGACAGAAAAGCATCATAGCTGGGTGCCATGGCCCATACCTGTAATTCCAGCAATTTAGGATGCTGAGGCGGGAGGATCGCAGTTCAAAGCCAGCCTCAGCAACTTAGGAAGACCTATCTCAAAATAAAATATAAAAAGGAGCTGGGGACGTAGCTCTGCTCTGTTTTCAATCCCCAGTACCAAAAAAGAAAAGCACTATAAGCTGTGAGACAGGGATAAGGAGGATGAAGGGAAAGTATGACAGAAAAACAGGAGAATTAAAAAGGAAGAAATTCTGAGGTTAGGGTGGTGGTGGTAGGGAAGAGTGTGTGAGACATCCTGGATTGGATGGATTGGGTCCACAGAGACCCTGGACTTGTCACTTAACCAACTCTGAACTTCGAAAGACACCAACTGTGAGTGGGTTTCGTGGTCTGTAAAACGATGACTTGCCCACTTTATGCCATCTTTGAGAGGAATGGAACTTTATATACCATCACCCCTATCCACCCTTACCTCTGACATAAAAAGGTTCAGTGTTCTATAAATAGTTTTCCTTATTTTTAGACCCCACTGCCAACATAAGATGTTGGCAGGCAACCAAACTGAGAGCTGATGAGATTCTAATCTTAAGCAGCTAAAGAGCTACCCTTACAGCTGCAGATGGTGAAAGGGTGTAGTTTCCTGGGTTTTATTGAAAACAATAGGTGAGTGACTCTTCCTCTGAACTGTTAAACTACAGCTAAAAAGTTTAACAAGTTCAGCTATTTTTATTAATATAGACTTTAATCAAACAAAGCCAGCTGGGGGATGAAGGAAGTTCTTTGTAAAGTTTATGGAAAAACAGCCAATTATTCTAGATTTAGTTTGGTTAAACTCCCGACTAAAAATAAAGTGAATCTAGTTACGACGGCAGCAATATTAAATAAAACCAAAATTATTGTTAATGATCCTAGAGCCCTAATCTTTATACAACACAATTTCATTGCAGAAAAATAAAATGGTCCCAAGAATTCAATGAGATTTCTTAAGTGGTTCATGTTCAAGTTCATCAAAAACAAAACAAACCAAAAAAAGCACATAGAAACAGCCCAGACACCAGTGACCCACAAATAAAACAAAATTGTTTTAATAATTAGAAAATTAGTGCTCATACTATATCCCATGTGTATAAGAAAGCATTCTTTACATAATTTTGATTTAGCTGTATACAATATTTTAAGATATTGTACAATATGTATTTGGCACAGAGACAGTGTTAGATGTATACACTGCATAGTGTGAATCGTCTAGTTTTGATGTCTTAAAAAGAAGCTTTTCATCTATTAGTGAAGTTAAGGCACTACTGAAGTTTCCTCTCACAATGTGGATTGTGTCATTGAATTGAAGCAGCTGATCTTGTGTGATGAGAGACATGCCTGAAGAGGCATCCTTGAGATTATCCCTGTGGCACTCAGCAATGCAAAAGGAAAACATCCCTCAAACCAAAGCAAAATTTCTGGTCAAAACATGGGTAAATTTAGCCTGATTCTCATAAAAGCTTATAGAAAGGTGTTTTTCCATCATTTGCCACCAGGAGTTGGGAGACCATGCCTGTGAGCCAAATCCTGGCTGTGCCTGCTGCTTTTGCAAATAAAGTTTTATTGGAACATAGACATGCTCATTTTCTTCCTTTGTCTGTGGCTGCTTTAGGGTGACAATGGCAGAGTCAAATAGTAGTAGTAGCAGGAAGCATATGGTTTAAAATATCTACTCTTGCTCTTTATAGAAAGTTTGCTAATCTCTAACAGTAATAATTTGACCTTTGGGGCAGAGCATGTTACAGAAGCCAGACCTCCAGAAAGGAGTCTAGTGAGAAGCACTGAATGCCACAGACAAGTCAAAGGGAGCAGGCTGGCAACAGGCATCTTCCCAGTGACCTGGTGCCCCACACCAGGTATTCAGTGAATGCTTAATCCATTTATTCAGCGAAACCTGGGCCTCTGCTTTGCTACTAGGTGGAAAGAGCAGATTCCTCTGAAAACTTCATGGTTATCAAAGTTGTCAAAAGTCATGAGTCAACTTTTCATCTAGATTTGCCTCCAAGAGTAGGACATGCCATATTTTGTTTTCAATATGGATTAAATAATCAAACAGTTCTAAAAGACAATGCTTTTTTAACACAGCCTAATTGCTCTTGCTATTAAGTGAACTGTTGGAATTTTCATATTCTAACACTAGCTGCAGGCTTTTATGGTTAATCAGTTCAGACAATGGATAGTTAGACCTATTTTCATTTCAACTGAAGCTTCTCTAGTGCCTTCTCTGGGTCAAGCAGGGTGCCAGAGGCAGGGAATGGCAGTGAGCCCATTCAGTCATATTTTATTTACCAAAAAACCACTTCTCTCCTTAACACTGCTTTGCAACGAGCAGGATTGGCAATCACCTGGTTTTAATAGTAAAGGACTTAACTCTGCATGATTTTTAGAGACAGAAATTTGAAGTCACCACTCATTCAAGAAAGGTAACTGCAAAGCTGTGCAGGCTCCAGTTGCTGAGCCTGGATGTCAAGGTCATGGAGCCTCTTCAAAGGAGTCCTAGGGAAAAGAAATAGCAGCAAGCAGTTGTGGGGGTGAAATACGCCAGTTGGGTTTGTATTCAATTTGCAAAATGATGTTACAAGTAACGCACCAGGTGAGTCCAATGGTGCACACCTGTGAGCTCTGGTCATCAGCTCTTACTCTTCATGGCACTTTTGTTCTCGAAATGAAAGTGAACACAAAGTGCAAGATCCTTGGGTATAAGAAACAACCTCACTACCTCCCTTTTGTGGGTGCATTAGTGACAAATGAGCAGTGGAGTATGGATTATATTATGGATTCTGGTAAAATGAGACCTGATATTCCTTTTGCATCTGTCAGAGTATTTCTGAACCTCCCCCCAAATAAACTTGTGCACAGAGTGTGTCTGCAGGTTATATTTGCATGATCTGTGGATTTACTTCACAATCAGTATGATATATACATACTAACTCTCTCTAGAAGTTAGGACATTTGTTAACATTTCACAAATCCCAGAATATTACAAAGTATTTTAATTCTTGGTCTTTAGTCCAAACACAAGAAGCTGTATCGTATTTTAGGCAATGACAGAACTATTTGCTTCAAATAACAATTTCAGGTGACTCCGAAGTCATAAAAAATCATGATGAAATTCAATTTCATTTTGTCATGTACCTCTTTGCAAATTAAGACAAAGCAGAGTTTTATAATACTTTAATAACTTGTGTAACAACTGTGGTTTTGGTGTATCTCAAAAGTAGAATTCTTTTAAATTATAAAGGATTTTGTGTGCTTGAAATCCTAGGGAAAAAAAGAAAAAAGCAAGTTTAAATATAATGTGCCAATTCGTATTTAAAGAAATACATATAAGTCTTATGAGTATCAAACTTTATCCACTGTAAGAATCACAGAGGTACAAACCAGCATGTATTTAATAAATCTGTTTTGCGGGAATTTAAATAAGTAACTGCTAGAAGACAAGGTACTTAATGTCTAGAAAGTAAGGAAGCAGGAGAGCAAGGTAGAGCAAGAGAAATCACACTGGTTAGGGCTGGAGGCCAGAGCTGTTGCTACCTGTCCTGCAGTGCACAGGACAGCCCGCCGCAACACCGAGTAATGCTGCTCAAAGCTCTCATGTTGAAAAATCCAGCTCAGTACAAACTAGAATTCAAGGGGACCAGCTCTGAGCTGATGATGACAACAGAAAACGGCTTTCTTTTCATTCAATTTGGACACAACATGCCTCTCACTCACTGTTTGGTGTGATATAACTATTTTGTTCCGTAAATTATAGGAATGAGTATGAAGTTACATATTGCTCGTCCCCTAATTAACGAATATGCTTTCAATGTAATAAACTATATGGGGACTTCTGTGATAGATTCTGGAGTAAATAAGTTTTAAAAAATATTAATTTTACATAAAATTTGTAAAATTTTTATGGAGCAGTAAATGAGTATTAAATATTACTGTCAATTAGAATCACAGTATTTAAAATACTAATGTCCATGCCCCACCCCAAGCTCTACTGAAAGGAAATCTGAAAATACCTGTGATAGAGGAATTCTGGGAACTTTCCAGTTTTCAAGGTGTTTAGACCTTAAAAACCTTGGAAACTCACCAGGTGTGATAGTGCACACCTGTAATCCTAGCAGCTTGGGAGGCTGAGGCAGGAGGATTGCAAGTTCAAAGACAGCCTCAGCAATTTAGCCAGGCCCTAAACAACTTAGCAATACCCTGTCTGAAAATCAAAAATAAAAAGGGCCGGGGATGTAACTTGGTGGTAAAGCACCCCTGGGTTTAGTCCCTCATGTGGAAGGAAGGAAAGGAAGAAAGGATGAAAGGAAAAAAGGAAGGAACTCCCCTTCCCTCACTATATTCCTAAAAAAAACAACCAAACAACCCCAGAAAGTTGAACATTCACTTAAAGAACTACAAAATGTATGCAGTGATGGCATTTACTGCTTCACTACAGTGTTTACAAATCTAAAAGTACAGAAAGACCTAAATGTCTGAATTATGTTCTCTGAACCACTGAGTTAGATATTTATTGCCTTTCCAGGACTTCTGAAATCCTCCTTCCAGCTGTAGCAGAGGATATTTCATATCCCTAAATTTTCCAAGTGCTTTGAATAACCAAAGACAAGTCCCAGAAACACAGAGCGGCTGGAAATTATCTACTCAAAGTGCCAGGAAGCAAGGTTCCTTTTTCCAGCCCTGCCACTCAAGTGTGAGAACTCAAGTCTTAACCTCCTCACCTATCCAAGAAAGTTGAAAATGGCAGGCCTGGTGATAATAAGGAGACAGACTGATAATAGAATATGCCATGAGAGAAAAGAATGAGATGATAAAGATCACTTCCTGTGATTGCTCTACAAATGCACGGCACCTTTGTCACACCATCCCAGAGAGGGGGAAGGAAGCTCATATTCACTTAGATCCTTCGATACAGCAGTGGTAGTCACTAATACAAAGTGCATTGAAAGTGAAAAATTGCAACTTCCATACAACTGATTCATCTCTGCCCTATTCATATACATTCTATAAATATGTTTTTAAAATACTCACATTTTCACTTATTGTAGGGTCCTTAGATGAAGAACTACTCTTCCTATTTGTGGAAAACAAAACAGTATTTACCACATTATCACCTCTAGTTCTGAAACACTTATCGTCATTTAGCTAACATTACCTCCATACATTTTCTCAGCACAAAGGTGAATATTTATCATAGCCAGGTAGGAAAACAAAGCCAAGAATTATAACTGGATTTCTTATATTTATATTCACAGAGAAAGTCATGCAACGAAGTACCCATGCATGTGAAGCCCTGTACCTCTAAAGGTATCATATGGCTAATATAATAAAGATTGGAGCAATTATTATGTTTTAATTTAACATATTAACAGTAAACATTTTGAAAGCGTAATCACTATAATCTCAAAATTCATTTCTATCCATAGAAAGTTTTACGTGGAGTTCCAGTAGAAATTCAACAAGTTTTAAAAGCTGTGGATTTTTGGACAGGAGGAAAGGTATCAAGGAATAAAGACCTTTCCAGAATACTACCTGGTTTTGTAGACATTAATGCAAGAACGCATAAAGACCCTTCACTGCTTACAGAACACCTTATCTCTCCTCTGCTCAAATCCTCCAATTATTCATCTTTGTCGATAAAAGTGGAAATCCTCAACTGCCTCGGGGACTGGGGGTGCGGATAACTACACATTCAGGCTGCCCCGCTCTTCTGAACTCACCTCCTTTGCTACTCCTAGTCCTGATAACTTGGATTTCACCCTTGATTTGTACTGGGATATTATGAGGGGTGGGGCCAGGCATCTGGGAACAGGAAATCAATGGTAGCTAAGTCTTCAAAAGATGTAGGAGATGACAGTGTATCTGAAACCATGGCAGCTGGGAATAGAGGAAAGAGCCCTTAGACCCACAATACTACAAAGGGGCTGGAGCAGTGGCTCAGCGGTTGTGGTGATTGCCTAGCATGAATGAGAATGCAAGATCGAACCCCAGCACCACATACACAACAAAGTGTCAGAGCAATGAAGGTCACATGGAGAACTAAATAAAATTGATTCTTTCTCTCTCTCTCTCTCTCTCTCTCTCTCTCTCACTATCCCTCTCTTTAAAAAATAAATAAAGTAGTACTATGGAAAGGTTTGTGAAGTCAAATTAATGCCCATGACTCTTGGTAATTATTCACCATTTACAAGTAGGCATGAGGCATAACGTATTCTTGATGTATTTGAATAACTCCCTAGAAATAAACTTACAGAAATAACTCAATATCCCACTGTTGATTTTAAGCAGCTAAGTAACAGAATATTAGGTGCTATAGGGAAAGGCATGCATTTTAAGAAAGTATACTTACTGGAAGGAAGCTTCTTCTACAAAAGAATAAGTATATATATCATTAATGCAAGAATTCATATAGGATGACAGATTTATTTAAAGACGAGTTTGCTTAATATCTTTTTAATCTCAATCATCACTTGCTGATATTTGTACCATCTAAATTAAGGGTTGGCAACTTTTTCTGTAAAGGGTCACATGGCAAATATTTTGGGCTTTGTTGTTCCAGGGGCAAAATTAAGGATACTATTTAGGTATTATAAAAGAAGAAAGAAAACAAATTTCCAAATTTTTTATTGAGATAATTTAAAACATAATAATAAAGTCTTATAATACAAGTGCACCAGTCAGAAGAATGGAACTCTTTGTGGTGGCTAATGTTTCTCTTAATTGGGATTCACAGTGTTCCCTTTCATTAAATAATTACAAAGTTTCATCTTTAAAAGTTTATGGGCCACAAAAAATTATGTGGGGGGCCAGATTTAGCCCTGGGTCAAAATTTTCCAACTCCTATTCTAAATACAAGTTCAAGACTATGGTTCTTCTGGGTGAGTTTTCTGCAGGATGAAAATGTAAATAACATTATTAGCTAAAGCTCTCTTAATATACAAGTTGACTCTTTAATTCAGTATTTTAAGAAAAATTTGTTTGCCAACACCTCATTAAAAAGTACTCATACAGAGTTAAATCCAGATAAGATGCAATGCTTTATAATCTAATACGTTTTTAGAGTTATAATGGGAAGGGGAAGGGAGGAATAAGGGAGGGTAATGGAGGGGCACTCCTGGGGATAATTGCAATATCCAGAATATATTCACATTTTATACACATTTTATATTATTTTGTTAAAATCTTGTAAGGTTGTTCAAAAATTAAAAATTAAAAAAAAATACTCATACAGATTCTCATTGCAAGTAAAAATTCAGACTACAAGAATTTTGAATGAGTAATCTTATTTGCAGTATTTTCACTAGTGACCAGCAGGGGGACACAACTAGATTTCATTTATAAAATTACGTTATGCTGGATTAAATTGAAGCATTATATACAAGACTAATACTATTAATTCACAGAAGTTATTCTTACTTGTGGGGAATGTTCTTGAATCCATGTTTATGGAAATACTTCATGATATACAGTATCTACTTATAAATATTATTTAAAACTCCTCTTAAATTTAAGTTTTATTTTGGTATAAATCATTTTAAACCCAGATTCTAAAATTAATACTCATTATAAAAAATGGGTTTAAATGTATTCATGCTATAAATTATTTATTATTCCATTTAAAAATTCAACTTAAACACTTAGTATTGCCAAAGAACCTGATGGAGTTTTACAGCTTTGAGATAATTTTAAACACTAGAACTGAAGAAATACATTGAGAATAAAACATTATTTTAAAATCTCACCTATTTATGTCAAACCTATTCTATCACCAAATGAGTGTTGAAGGTATAAGAGTTTTAAACTCAAAGAACTAAAAAGTTTGTTTGGAAGCATCTCTAATAGTGTAGGTTTCTACTTTTGATTAAAAAATGTTCATCCACAGTTGTGCTAAACTTGACATTTAACATTTCACTGTTCAACACCAATAAAACATTTTACTGGTTTATTTTAAAATTGTGCTTCTAAAACTAAAAATCAATATATATATATATATATATATATATATATATATATATATATATCTTGAAGTATTCAGTTCCTAATTTAAAATAAGAGGATCTGGATTTTTACATAAATAAACCGTAATCCTTGTTGAACATGTGTCTCTATACTATACCGTTCCAAGGATACTGCTCTCACATGCTTTGGTGTTGTTTAGAATTTTGCAATGAGGCAGCTCGGTGTTTTTTTCACTATGGTCACCAAAATGCTTCATAACCCAGCTGCATGTTACCTTGAGCATCTTCTAGAGCAGAAAAGTCAGTGAAAAATGTTCTTGAAAATTTGTTAGGAATTTTTAGGAGAAACAATATCTCATAAGAAGATTACATCCACAGAAAATTATGTATAAAAGAAGGGTGAAATTCACTTACTTGAAAAGTAGCCTTTTCTCTGAGCATAGCACACACCAAGGCCACACACAGAAATCACTAAGGCCACAATTACTACAGCTGCTATAATGCCACTTATGTTGAGATCATCTGGAAGTGAAATAAACCACACATAAATTAATGTCATAATTGTAAGATTTATGTCTTATATAAAGATTGTAATGTATAACACACTCACCATTTTAGATCTCCCACCCCCTTGAAGATAGTAACTCCCTCCCCTATGTAGTCCACCTCTTTCTGAGTACCCCTTCCAGCACCCACCCATCTTCATCCAGTGACCTCTGCTGACTCACTGTGCCCCTTTCTGGTGACCTTCACCACACATCTTTACAGCTTTCTGGGGAACCTCTCCCAGTCGCTGCCTGCTTCCTCTTTGCACCTGCCTCCACCTTATTTTAGCCAACCACACAGATTGTACACCTGAGCTCTTCCAATCAGAGCGAAGAGCAGTAGTGTCAGGTTGGACTTAACCTCTGATTGCCTTGCTGGATGCGCATTCTTTTGCCCTTCAGCCGAAGTAAATTTTCTGCCTTGCTCACCCATACCCGACCATGTATTTGATTTCATTTATAATATATAGATGGACAGATGTCATCAATAAATTTAACAGGCTCAAAAAGCTCCCCTTTGCAGCTATACTAAAAGTATATAGTTCATGCCTTTGAACTAACTAAATTCAACTAACTAAATTCTAAGACATAGCTCAAAATTGAATGAAGATGTTGACAGAACTAAATTTTGCAACAATCTTAAATTTTAAATAGTTCTGTAATCAAGAAGGAAAATGTATAGCATTCTCTTGCATTCATTTGGAGATGTAATATTTCACAGAGTTAAATATCAGGTTGGGAGCAATCTTTTTTCCATATTTTTATTGGGGCATTATAATTGTATATAATGGTGGGATTTGTTGTTATAAATTCATTCATGCACACAGTGGAAGCAATCTTTAAAGTTCACTGGGTTGAAGTATTCTAATGTGGTCCCTCTGGTCCAAATTTTACTTTAAATTCTTTTATATCATCCTCTGTGTCAATTTCACAAATAATGAAAAACTCAGTCATCAAGAGAGCATGTACCACTGTTGTTCTACAAAACTGTCAGAAAGACCTTCCTTCTTAAATTTATATGGGTTGTATATGTGTATCACATACATAGCCACATACACTTATGCCACTATTTTATTATCCCATGGAGTTTAAAATAAATTGAACTCAATGAAGTAAACACAGTTGTTCTGGGTGCTATGGATTTATCTCTTCGCTAACCTAATAAGCAGATTTTTTGCACCCAAGTTTGGCATTACAACCATGTTAGAAACTTATGAGATTTTTCCTGGATTGATTCTATTGCCGAATAATTTGATTATTAACATTAAGGCTTAATACTTCTTCAAATTGAACACTATATCAAAGATACTCTTATTCAAGTCATTAATAAAATGGTGAAATGACTTTGTTAAGGAAAGAACTATGTAACAGACCTGTAGATGTCTCCCTTCATATAGCAGTTTTTATCAGGATGACTAGCATGTGTAATTCAGTGATGTATAAATCCATCTCAACATTATTAGGTCAAATTTCTCCAGCCTGCCCACAGGAATTTCCTGAGCCATACTTTTGTTATTCTGATACTTCTATGTATTTACTAAAGGAGAAATTTTTCAAAGGTTGGTTTTTTGTTTTTTGTTTTCTTTCTTTCTTTTTTTTTTTTTTTTTTTTTTTTTTTTTTTTTTTTTTTTTTTTTTTTTTTTTTTTTTTTTTTTTTTTTTT
>PVKS010006704.1:0-76900 GCA_004027875.1 Aplodontia rufa
GACTAATATCCAAAATTTACAAAGACCTCAGGAAACTCAATATCAAAAACACAAACAACCCAATCAATAAATGGACCAGAGAGCTAAAGAGAAACTTCTCAACAGAGGACATTGAGCAAGCTAATGAATACATGAAAAAGTGTTCTAAATCACTAGTAATCAGAGAAATGCAAATCAAAACTACATTAAGATTTCACCTTACTCCAGTCAGACTGGCAAAGATAAAGAATACAAATAATAACAAACGCTAGAGGGGTAGTGGGGAGATAGGAACACTAGCACACTGTTGGTGGAATTGCAGACTGGTCCAGCTGCTCTGGAAAGCAGTGTGGAGACTCCAAAAAATTAGGGTTGGATCCTCCATATGACCCAGCTATCCCTCTTCTGGATATTTTCCCAGAGGAGTTAGAAGCAGCACGTTACAGCCACACAGCAAAATGCATATTCATAGTGGCTCAGTGGTTTCCCTCATTTGTGGAGGCTGAACCTAAAACCAGGCTTGTGAGTAAGATAGACAAACTCATGTATTAGATCCATAGAATAAAAATGCCAAATGTTAATATTTATGAGATAATAGTTGCAAGACACTTCATAAGATATTTGAACAAGCTGTGCTGCATACCTGTACAAAAATATAAATGTTTAAGCCTTTTGTCAAATATTTCGAAGAATAACAATGGATGATAGGAAGGGAGGAGAAGGGGAATATTGGAACTGAGATAAAGTAAGGTACATTCTAAACAGTTATAAATGTTACTGCGTATACTATAATTATATATCTAAAATGTTCTTCATAGGTATAAGAATTATGTCACTGTATTTGGGTTTATTAGGAACAATATAGGACCCACAAGAAAGGCAAAGGATCAGGGTATGGGAGGAGGAAGGTAGACGGGTGTAGGGGGTGACATTAAATAAATTGTATTGCTGATGCGTGTGCATCTAGGAATACGTGACAACTAATCCCATCATTATGTGAAACTATAATGCAGTAATAAAAATATAAATTTAAAATATTTTAAAGAAGAAAGTTAAATGAGTTAAACATGAAAGTTCTGAATACAAAAAAAAAATTAGCTGGAGACAAAACATTGATCTCAGTTAAGGGAGAAACACAGTAAGAATTGAAGCAAAAGATGACCTTCCAAATTATACTTGACTGTATAATCCAGGAAGGAGATCAGTACACTATTAGAAAAATCATTCCTGCCTCTTTCCTACTAAAAAGCCCTTTTTCATTGAGATTACAAAAAAGGACAGTCTCTCCAACCAAGACTTTCATTCATGACACCAGAAATCTCTTACTTGATCAAGACCAGATCCCATATCATTTAATGCCGCACTATACTCTGGATAGAGAAATTGCCTCAAATTCTCTTCCCCTTCTCAAAATAGCAAGGTCTAACCAAACTCATAGAAATTGGTACTTAATTTACATGAACTATCAGCCCAGTAACAGCTCCACGGTGCCTAAAGTATTGAAGGTATGGCATATTTTCAGTGCTCTAGAAGATCAAGAGAACTCATATGACTAACACAGCATCAACCTAAGATCAAGAAAAGCGTACTACTATAGCTACTCATTACAAAAAAAGTTCAAGTGCCCTTATTCAGTTCACCCCAAAAGTAACATTTCCATACCCAAAATAGTATGATTTGGGGAGTAAGAAATGGACAGATAAAATGGAAGAAAAAAGACTTCTGAGCTTTACTAGAGTGTTCTCTAATCTGTGCCAGTTGTAAAGTTTCCTGTATGAACTTCAGACTCACAAGACTGAAGCACAAGTCAGGAAATTTAATCGTCCTGCCATGCGCTCCTCCCCTGAGCTCTTGCAGAAGTTCAGTTTTCTTAGTTTTCCTCTACAGCAGTGATTTATTCCCAACCCTGTGTACTAGAGCCTAATCCTGTTCTGTGCTCCTCTTGAACTTTACCTCTCCCCAGCCTCTGAAGTCTTGGCCTTATTTAACCTGAACTACTCTGAAATCCCTTTCCCCCAATCATTTTCTGATACAGCAGAACTTGACTTCATCTGAGCAAACATGCCAGTCACTTAGTCCAAGCTAACATGCAAGATAAAGAGAAGAAAAAAGATGGAGTGGCACCCACAAGAGCCTGTCATATTCCTACCCAAACCCTAGAAATGAATACCAACACCAGATCCTACTAACCAGAGGAATGATAAAAATTCAAGAGCCTTGTCTTCTCCACACGGGAGAACTTTCCACAGGAAATGCAGCCTAAGAGTCCCCAAATCTTATCCTCACATTTGCTAGGTCCTGCCAGCCCCACATGGGACTGGTTGCCAGCTGGTTGTCAGTTTGAAGCATCCCCTTCACTCCACATAGGACTTAGTCTCACAAATCCCAACGATACAAGCACAGCAGCCTCTTCCAGCACAAAGTAACTTGCTCTCCACACAAGACTATACCCATGACTTTTGCAGTTTCAGGTCCCAGATCACTGATCTGCAGATGAGTGCCATTATCTGGTTAAATGTTTCTCAGTCCTGGCCTCACATTAGAATCACCTGGATGGAGGCAGGGACTTTCATAAAACAACTGATGTTATAACTCCGCTTCAAGATATCTACTTATTACTGGTCTAGAATGGGCCAGAGGTTTATACTCAGAGCATTGAGGCGATTCTAATGGCTTTGTAACCCCTGGTCCAGTGATCAGGGTAGCACTTATCACCATCCAATTTGGGTTTTTATTCCCTTTCAGAGTCAATAATGAAAAAGGAATCGAGGAAAAAGGGGCAGGGAGAGAACAATTTATCCAATCGGTTAAGTTCAAAAGATTTGCACTCCTAAGTACCCTGAACTTCTGCTCTTGTAATACTCACTACTTGTTCCTTTCTCTCTCATCCACTTAGTTATAAGTACTCAAACTGCAACAGTGTTCACTACTGAGTAGATGGCTCAGTTAAGTGATTGATATATTAATGACCAAATGAGAAGATGGAGACAGCAAAGAGGAACTGTTTCATGGTAGGAGTGGAAAAGATGCAGTCATGGTTTTACAGATAACTGCAACCACAAAAAGAATCAGAGAACTCACAATCTTACATGACACCTCAGCAATTGCTATTCTGATTTGTTTTGAGATAAGAGTTTCTCCATGCTGCATGGGCTAGATTCCTTCTGGAGCTCAGGTGATCCTCCCAGCTCTGCCTCCAGAGTAGCTGGAGCTTCAGGCAAGCGCCACCACGCGGGACTTAATTTTTTTTTATTCTTAAACAGTCTTTCTTCCTTTCAAGGCATTTAAACATTTTCCATCTCCTTGTACTCCCTTCTGCTTTTCTTCTCAGACCTCCCATGTAGTAGCAACCTGGTTGTTCTAAATTGCTCTGTTCTGCCTATTTTACCATTATTATTTTCCAACTCAACAGCAGTTTGTGCCCCTCCTTACAGGAACAGTAGGAACTCTTTCCAGCTCTACAGCCGTTTAAGAGCAATTAAAGTACAGTAAGCCTTCCTTACTCATTTTCTGGCTTCTAGTGTTTTGAAAGTCCTGAAAGCTAAGACTGCTTATCCGCAAGGCCCTAATGTTATGTTTATCTAAAAATTCCAGCCCAAATGGTAATTATATTGCTGCATGTGAGAAAATGCATCCGAAACGTTTCAGTAATCATACAGTACCAGGGACTGTTCTGCCCACAGAAGACTCAGAATGGATAAATCTGGTGCCTCTGTTCTAAAGGACGGAGGTTCAAAGAGAAGTAAGCATGAAGGACAGGATAAAGACCAGCTCGCTCCAGTCTAAGTGACACTTTGTAAAATACAGGAGCCTGATTTCTTTCCAACCCCATTTGATGGCGTTAAAAAGAATATAAGATTTGAAATGTGAACAGCCATTCTGTCTCTCTTAAGGCACTACAGAGGCTGATGGAGGAGATGGGCAGGGTCAGCAATGTTGAGATCCATTTGCTTGAATTGTTTTGAAGGTTGCCAAGACCCCAGTCCAGCAACCTATATGACCTCCTTACTGGTCCCTTTACCTTAAGACAGTATCTTTCAAACTATTGCCCATGAACAACCTACTTCAAATTATCTAGTGGTATTTGTTCAAAAATACACATTTCTGAGCCCCAGATCAATAAAGCACAGTCTCTAGAAATGAGACCTTGAACTTATCCTGACCAAACCACTGAGTGGGTTCTTTTGAACCCTAAAGTTGAGACCTTACTATTAAGCTTCAAATAGCCCCAAGAAGCAATAGCACTGTGAGCTGGCATTAATTATTTGTTTGTTTTAAGGATCTGAGATCAGGTTTCATAACATAATTGAAAAGAAACTTAGGACACAAATACCCAAGGAAGAGGAATGGGACACCATCAAGGGAAGGGAAGAGAGAGGATAGCTGAAGAGCCAAAGAAAAGCTGCTTTACTTTCATGGTCATTTGTAATACCTTAATTCAATTTAGCAAGCATATATTGAAGCCCTACCATGTGTTAGGCACTAGGAATAAAAAGAAACAGAATAGTCACTGCCCTAGAGGAGTTTATAGTTTGGTAACCAAAGCTCTTAAAGGAAATTTAAATACATTTGGTGCTAGCAAAAATGAAGATTTCACCAGAAACTTGGCAGGCCAAGAAGCTATGAAGACTTACACCTAAGGAAGGTCAAACCTGAGCAGGAAAAGAGATGGAAATTAGACAGGATTGGGAGTATACTGATAGGGGGACCGCTGAGGAGACACTAAAGGGGGGTCAGAAATTGGTGAGAAATGGAACACTTCCCCAGTAGAGGGTGGTCTGCACAAACTAAAAGCCTTATGATGTATCACCGTTCCCAGGCAGGTCAGGCTGCTGTATCATAAAGCTTAGGAATGGAGAAAGGTAAATTGTTAAGCCTGAAGGGGTAGATGCCAGTTCAGCCAAAAAGAAACGTATATGCCAGGTAACTTCTTAAAAGCTCTGCTGTGCCAGGCATCTGGAAGTGTACCTGGATAAGTTCTTCAAATTTATTCCAAGTTCCTGATCTCAAAATGTTAATTATGATAGCTCCAAAAACATGTTACAACCAACTTTTGGGTCCTCTCTAAAACATTGTTCATGGAATTGTAATAATAAGTTGACCATAATGTCAAAGTTTTTTTTCAATATGGATTTGAGATTATTTTAACTATTACTGAAAACTTCCAAAAAAACACTAACATTAATGACCTTGGGAGAGACAGGTAACAGTGGGAAGAATTTACTTCTTCCTGTACCCCCTTTTACATTGACTTTAATTTACTTAGCATGTATTTTTATTGCCTATCCAAAAAAGCATACAAGAGAAGTAGATAGACACATGTATTCCATAGCACAATTAATCAAATAAAGGTGATTTTAATTTATATTAAAAACCAAATTAATGACTTATTTATTCAAAAGTAACAATAGTAACAGCAAAATAATTTTGTCTGTCACAACCTGACAAACAGGAGGGCTAGGCACAGTGATGCAACTTGGGATACTGAGGCAGGAGATTCTCAACTCAAAGTCAACCTTAGCAACTTAGACACTGTCTCAAAATTCAAAAAAAGAAAAAAGGAAAAAAAAGGACCTGGGGATGTAGCTCAATGGTAAGAAAGGGGGGATGGAGATATCTTTTGTATATCCTTTATAAATTTGGCATCTTTTTTTCTAGTTTGCAGCTCATCTTGTGAAGATGAAATATCCAAGAATCTGTATTCTAGATGGTGGCATTAATAAGATTAAGCCAACAGGCCTCCTCACAGTCCCATCTCCTCAAATCTGAAGAACCAAGAGCCTGCTGACAAAAGGACAGAGTGATATCAACATCCCATAGCACAGTTCTTCATAGCCAGGTCTATAAGACAGAACTAGATCTCCAGATTGTTGCATTTCCATAAAGCTTTATCATGAGCCATTTTTGTAAAACTCATGACCCAAATGTTCAGTTCTCAAGGCAAGAAACTTGACTGTACATGTATTACTAAAAGAATTTTCTTAAGAGTGAAATCTGATCATGTATTTATTTTTACCACACTGCCACATAAAGCCGGAGGAATTCAGATGACAGGCAGATTTAGCATTATCAAGAAATTCCAGTTACACTGTAAAAGCCATCCTCCATTCACAGACAGTCTTAATGAAGATATTGGAAATATAGATGGAATGTGGGCTGAAATCATGATCTTTCTGTAACAAAAATTGAAAATATGTTCACATTATATTCCTTATAAATAAATGCTACATTTGGTAACTCAGCCTAGACAAGTTGTATACATATGGGGGTAGGGGTAGAGGAAGTATCATTATAGAAAGTGGTCATACTTGACTCCCAGAAAAATGAAATTCAGAAAACATTCCTATTTGATAGACTATTTGTCCAGAGAAACCCAAGGAGTCACTTAAACAAGTTTCATAGCTTTTATCACAGAAAAGTTGGCATTGTCAGTCCAGGGCTAGTACATTGGCTTCCTAACCATTTAGAGACTAGGTATCTTCTCCTACTGCTTTACCACCCTTAATACAAGGCGCCCATCACGTGGATGGAAATAGCTACTCAGGTCCCATTACCACATCTTCACTCTAGAAGGAAGGGAATGAGCAAAGAGGCGGGAGAAGGAAAGGAAAGAGAAAAGGGCGCAAACCAGAAGCTGCACACTTTCCTCCGCTTGCACAGCATTGGCCTGAATGGAGTCATGTGGCCACACTCACTTTCAAAGAAAACTGGGATTATAGTCCGAGTGGCTCCTCCCTAGCTAAAAAAAAAGGTTATTACTCTGGAAATAAGAACACATATTGAGGGTTACAGCTAGCAACCTCTGCCACATAATTTAAAAAATTAAGTACTTTATATCCTTTAATCTAAGACACTAATATTATTTACCATGAAAAAAGAAAAAATCCAGCCAAATAAACTGTGACACCCCATCAATTATAAGATTCGTTCCTATTTAGAAATTTGAAAAATATTCATCTTATGGTTATGGAAATGCAGTGCATCTTTTGATTATCTTCAATTTTGCTTTAAACAAAAAGTATTCATTCCTGTGTAACATATTTCTCTTCCATGTGAAGTCTGCCTAGTCTGAATATTTGAATCAAAGCCTCAGTTCAACTTTCTGGGCCATGGATTTGTAACTGCTACTGGTTTTTCTTGTTGATGTTTTATTTTGTTTTGACATATCTATTTATTGAGATATACTTTGCATGCCATAAAATTCATCCTTTTAAAATGTATAATTCAGTGATTTTAATATATTCATTAAAGTTGTGTCATTTTCACAGTATTTCCAGAATATATTCATTACCTAAAAGCAATCCTGTCATTTTCTATTAATTCCTCCTCGGTCTTTAATTTTTTGAATTATATTTGATCATTCACCAAATAGATTTTGAATACCTACTATGTGCAGGATACTAATAACCAATAGTTATATCATTTTGTGATCCCTACATAAGTTAATAAAGAAAAATGTAAAGATTCATGGCAAAAAAAATTACTTTGTCTAACATTGTTTTTGGCCCATCACCGACCATGGTTAGAGAAAAATCATTAAGTTCTCATATCAATTACTGCTGTGTGTCTTCAATATCTGATGATTTGTCTAACTTCATAATAAAAACGCAACATTGATGATCATTTCAAAGACATTGTTCTGAGTTTCAATTTTGTCTTCCTTATAAAGCGGAGAAGAGGTGCTCAGGATACAGGCTTTGAACTGATGGGTGGCAGGGGTCAGGAGGGGTGGAGACCTGTGCTGTGATGAAAGCTGTAAGAAGAGAGCGGCAGCTGACCTCTATCAGGAATCTTCATCTGATATTTCTTAAAAGTTGACAAACAGGCTTATTTCAAAATCTTAGAATTTATTAAACATGTATTTAACAGTCTCAACGGGAAAATAAGAAAGTACACACCACCACTGGCAGGTTCACATGCAGGACATGTTATTCCGTAGCAGGTGACATCAAAGTTGACCTTAACCACTGTTAATTGAAGTGAACCTGTATAACCCATGATTTATAGAGGTCGTTCCATAGTATATTACACTGTCACTGTCAACGCTGTTTCTGGCATCTGCAGTCTCTTCTCTGCGTGGAATGCCCTTGTTACCATCACCCACCCCCATTGACAGACTCATGCACTTATCCTTTATAATCCAGGAACCTTGGCATCTCCTCCAGTCTTTGACTTCTGCATGTTACATTAAGAGCCCCAAGTCTGTCAGAACACTCCACTCATACTTCTAGAAATTATTTATTACATCATTTTACAATTGTCTATTCACATTTGAGCCCATATTAAAACTGGAGCTTCTTTCAGGTCAGGGACCATAAAGTGATCTCTTGCTACCTCCAGCCACCAACTATGTGAAGCTGCTCAGTTAATGTAAAATGTAATCTCTAGTTTATAGATTTTAGAATCTATACAAATAGAAAAAATTAAAACAGTCCATATTTTTTTCACCTGCTGAATTTTCCTTGTACTTGATAGCTAAATAGATTGAAATTTCAATTCACTGAGTAAAAAAATAATCAGCTCTAAAATTTGATAAATCCGAAACATGGAAGAAGTAATTTCTAACAAGGTAAATTAAATTAGTTGCATCGCCTTTCCAAAACAGAAATTCTAGACTTAAAAATAATATCCAAAAGATATAATATTGGGGCTGGAGCGGTAGCTTGGCAGTTTCAGCGCTTGCCTGGCATGCGTGAGTACATGGGTTCAAACCCCGGCATCCACATACCCAACTAGGTGTCAGAGCAACAAAAGCCATGTGAAAAACTAAATAAAAGTTGATTCTCTGTGTCTCTCTCTCTCACGGTCTTTCTCTTTAAAACAAACAGACAAAAAAAGATGTAATAGTTAACCAAGGTTGAAAGAAAGAAGTTCTTTGATGGCAGAAATGAAGAGGAAGACAAGCTGTTAGGCTCATGTGATATCAGATATTAGTATTGGGCACAGGAACTGGGGTGTTAACATGCACATAGGGGTTCAAGTCATAGCCTTGGGTCTTCTGATAGGGAGTTCAGATTAAAACTACAGAGGATTGGATTGGTGGCTCAGTGGTTAAAGTGCTTGTTTGGCACACGCAAGGACCAGGGTTCAAACCCCAGCACCACATACACAACTGTCAGAGAAACAAAAACCAGATGAAAAAATAATAAATAAAAATGATTTTTTTTCTCGCTCTCTCTTGTTCTCTTCCTCTCTCTTTAAAAACAAAAAAAGAGAACCACTTTAGGAAGAGACAGCCTCAAAGAACCATTTGCCCCTTACAATGACTAGAAATGGCTTCCCACTAAATCAAGGAAGCTACAGAGGAGATTGTCACCATCCCAGTACACTCCATGAAGGAAGGCAGATCTGTTGCAGACAGATGACAGCTACCCAAGTCACTAATTTATTACTTTTAGGGAAAGTATACATGGAATAATTTAAAAATGAGAACAATAAATTCTATAAAACTTTTGGAAAACAGTGCCAGATGTTTGAGCCCTCTCTTTTCTATTCCAGATAATCATTTTAAAATGCCTCATTGGAGATTTATACCAAAAGAATTCAACATCTCAAAAGGATCTCATATGATAGTCTCATCCAAAGAAACCCACTCAAAGGAGAGAAAGCTGCCTGACTGCCACAGGTTGGTGGTTGCTTCTATCAGTCATGAGTTGCAATCCCATTGTTCTACATTCTGGCTCTAAATACACCTATTATGAGTCAATATTTCATTTTTCTTGATAAACATTAACTCAGGAGTGGAAGCAAAATGATATTATTTATTAAAGATTTTAATTTGGGTGTTCAATATGACCCTTTGCAACTACCAACTTAGGATCATGTGAAGAAAAGAAGTGGGAGTTACAGACTTCACCAGTCTGACACTTGACACAGCAGCATTTGCAGTTGCTCACTCACAACCTTTAGATTTTTATAATCCAGTTTCATCTCATATTACAAATGGCACATTTTGCCAGGCACGGTGGCACATACCTGTGATTCCAGTGGTTTGGGAGGCTGAGGCAAGAGAATCACAAGTTCAAAGCCAGCCTCAGCAGCTTAGCGAGGCCCTAAGCAACTTAGCGAGACCCTGTCTCAAACTAAAAACTAAAAAGGGGTAGGGATGAGGCTCAGTGGTTAACTGCCTGTGGGTTCAATTCTCAGTATCAAAAAAGAGAAAGAAAGCACATTTTCAAGTTACATGTATTTTTATCTTTTCTGAGTAGTTTTCTTATTAATGCCTTATGCACTTGTCACATGGAAACTAAACATGGATCTTGGTAAAATCAGTGCTCCATAGATAGTGATATGCATAACTTCCACTGTGACTTTGGCCTAATGTCTCCTCCCAGACTGACAGACAGAGATCTTTTAAATATTCTTCTCAACCCTTTCAGACAGTATATTTTTAGTTGATTGTGAATCATGTTGATAGTACCAGTCTATTCTAATGCTCACTGTGACCAGTAAGAAGTGCTACCAAACGCTGTATTGCCAACATTCCAGGATTTATACATTAGTCCTGGGGCAAGGGGTGGGGATTAAAATGCTGTCCTGTCTTGGCTTATAACACTTGGAGCTATGACAAATGCATTAAAAGCATTAGATCAGATTCTAAATATTGCTTCTTGGCAAACGGAAATTCAACTTTTGAAAATATTACCGTGTGGATATAATTTTTTAAAAAACGGTCTTGTAAACGTCCATAATAGTGTGACGGTTTGCGTTAAAACCCGAGATAACCTACAAAAAGAAGACTTAATTTTCTCATTAACTCTGAAACCTATTCTTATTTTGACCATTGTTATTTTTTTCTAAATTTTATGAACCCACTTCTCAGTCCATTTGGGTAGACTAATTTCATATCTTAAGGTCTGACTTGTGCTGGACCTGGCTCCTGATTGCCTGGGGAAACTGAATGTGCCTGTCTCTTCCCAGCACCATGATCAGAGATCTCACTTGGGTAGCTGATCCGTATCTGCAGTATTTATACCATAGAAATAGTCAAGTGTCACAAATGAGTGTTTTCCTTTTATGTTATTTATTATTTATTTGTACAAGCTGGTCACTAGCACTAGCACATCACTGGTGTCAACCATTATGGTTATACTACCTATAGATTATAAATCATAAAAGCAAAGCAAAAGAAAAGGAACAGAGAGAAGAGAAGCAATTTTTTTATTTAGATTTTCATGAGACTTTCGTTCCTCAGACACTTCGTTGTGTCCGTGGTGCTGGGATTTGAAGTCCTGTGCTGGCGCATGCCAGGCAAACACCATAACTGCTGAGCAACCGCTCCAGCCCCCAGAGTACACAAATTTAAAGATCATCCAATCCAAACATCATTGTTCAAAATAATAACGAGGAAAGGCTTTTGCACAGATCGTGGATCTATTGAAAGGTAGATCCAAAATTACACTTCGGCTTTCCTGATTCCTTGTATATGTTTTAGCTCATCACATACGGTTAGAAAAAGTAAAGGACAACGACTTCGGCCCATCACACATTTCTTGCAAGCCAAATTTGGGCCAGTACCTGTGCTATGTGATGCATGGAGTATAAAAAATGAGGCACTGAAAATGTTGATTAAATTGTTGACCGTGACGTGGAAATGCCACTTAACATTCCAACATTGTCGCTGTATTTACACAGTCAAACGTGAAGACATCAGTAAAATGGGCGGGGGGGTGTGCTTTTGAGTAGAAAGGAGACTCACTGCTCTCAGAGACTTTGTATGTATTAAGTCACCTCTTCACCTTTAAGAGACCATTAACCCAGAAAAACATCTCCGGCAGAAAACCACTTTGTCTCTATCTATGGTAAAATCCTTGATATACAGGATCAGACTTGTGCTTTAACCTCTCTTTTCCATGTTTTATCCAGGGACCAAGCTCAAGAGATTGGAAAAGTCCTTTTATCCGTTTCCTAGTCATGTATGGAGGGGCGCTGGAGGAGGCAGTTTTCTGGGTCTATTAATAATAAACGAGAAGAAATAGAAGCCATTTACGTCATTTGCCAACTCAAAAATATATTGTTATGCTTTGAGATAAACTATCCTGATAACAGCACTTGTCAGGTAGCATGTAATTTCTAAAATTAACTTTAAGATCATTAATAATCCCATACGCCCTGCATTCATACCCGGACTCCACACAGAGCCACTGAGGATTTGAAAGGCATGCGAGGAATAGGATTTCTGGATTGAAGCCAAATGGCACAGAGGGTAATTTGGAAAGTGATGTGCAACCAAGAAAGGAATCTATTTTTCTTAAATAGAGAATTGTTTTAAACCTCTAGGCTTACATGTTATCTTATATGGCGACCTAAGATGACAGAACTAATCATCTAGCTAAATTTAGTGTCCAGTGTGAGCGTTTTAATTCCTGGTTCTGAGCCTGTTCCCTGTTTTCAAAGATCTCAGGGGGCACCTGTCCTGGAAGTGGTGGTCCATTCTCCCTGCCACCACCTCTGGCCTGACGGCTCCGTGAGGCCTCTCTCAGTTTGCATCAGGATGAAGACTGCCCTGGGCAACTGCAGGAAGCACAGAATCCATCTCCAGGGATTTATCCTTTTACATGTTAGTTACCACAAATACTGATTCAGAGCTGGGAAGTTGCTATGAGTTATTTACTTTCCCAAATTTGTCTAATGGAGGCTGATCAGTGTTCGAAAATTTTCAAGCCTACTTTGGACCACTATAGCTCAGCAACTGCATAATCCTAACTAGTGGTTTACCAATGTTTAATTTGTAACAAGATTTGTTTTCTTCATATATACATGACCTTAATGTCAGTCATTTTAATTCATGACACCATCTTGTGCCTAAAAAGAGGCACAATGGAGTGCTTTCCCAACACTGGAATTTTTAAAAAAATATCCCTCCCCTAATTGATAATAAATTAACTAGTATGAACCCTAACCAGATTAAATCTGACGGCATCTCAGATAATAGAGAATGTCTAGTCTAGATTTAAATATACCTGCAGATACCACTAGTTTTAAAAGGAAAAAAATTGAAACCTCTGCTAATTAATATTCTACAAAATCTAGTGGACACATCCCAAAATATGTGTACCTATAAATCATATGTGTACCTATAAATCATATGTGTGTAAGTGAAAGAACTAATATAAAGGAGATGCTTTTAATAAATTAAATCAGTCCTCTCATTTCAATATAAATTCTAAACATTCATTTTAACATGAATCCTCTGTAGTAATCTAACAACTATTTAGAATTTTTGTGGTAACTTATATAACATACATAAAGCAAGATATTATACATTGTACAGAAACTAAGCCGTAAGATAAATACAGCTCAAGGCAGAAGCTGACTATATTAAGTGTCTTATAAAAAATGAATTGTAAGACATTCTGAAATGAATTTAAAATTTCCCTTTTGGATTAAGTTAAATAATACTGGAATTCATATGAAAGTTAACTGTTAAATCAAACAAGAGTTAAATTAATGAGGAAATTGTTGCAATTATTTAGCTCTTTTAATTAGCTTGTTAATTAAATTGTAATTGTACAATTGTAACTGTACATCACCAGGACATTTACTGAACCTTACTTTTTTTTTTAATTTTAAAAATAAAAAAAGCTGCTATGCATTTATTGAAAAGCCTGATTGAAATTTTTCTTTCTGTGAGTATATTTCTTTCTGTGAGGAATGCTGAAATAAATATATCTGGTACAAATTAACTATATTTTTTTAAAAAATGAAAACAGTAAATTACAAAAGGGACCCCCACACAACTCTCAAGACTACCATCCCAAAGATGTACCCTATGAAGAACACTCTAAATCACTGTATTAGTACTGCTCCCTGGGAGCCCCAAGTGCTTCAGCTATCCCAAGGACACCTGAGCCTCAACTCCTCCCTGACATCTCACCCCCCTAAATGGCCCATGGAGGGCTGGGATGGGGAAGGATTGTGGGCCCAGGATTCAGGGTGGCTGCCATTTGTTTAGTGCTCATGACTGAGAAAGGGGCTGAACTTTCTCAAGGAGCTTTCATTTCACAGCACTAAGTACCTTTAAGCCCCAGAATCAAGATAAATCCATCGTCATGCAGTAGTGTTTGGGAAGGTCAAAGCTCCGCTGAGGTAAAACCAATGGCTGTCTTCAGAGCAAGGTCTCCAGATTTCCACCGTCAGTACTGAACTGCAGAGACTTTGAGAATGAGAAATGTTTCGAGATCCCAACACTATCACGTGAGTCAATTGAAAAATGTCACCCTGACAAAAACAATGCACGTTGCAGTAAAAGGAGGAGCTTTCCCTCTCTCAAGAACCTCAAGTTCCAGGAAACTGCAGGACTGCCAGGAGAGAGCCTGGTTTCCTCCACCAGTGTGTCCCTGTTCCTCACTGACCAAAAGAGAATAAGGGTCTTTCTCCTGCCCATCTCCTCCACTTATATTGAAGCTCATAGAAAAACATTTTCTAAATGGCCAGATATATTGAAACGTAATATGTTTATGATTTTTTATAAAAGTACTATTTTGTAAAACTATAAAACCAAATTCTTAGATCTGCTGTGTAAGTTTTAAAGAAGAAATATTGATGCGACATAAGTACTCTTATGATTCATATATCTGATCATATTACACGACATAAGCAAAAAGATTTCTTGAGTGCTGTTACTATTGTCCTCTGCATGCTTCCTCCTGGTTGATTCAAGGAAAAGCAGCCATTTCTGCTCAATGTGATAATTTTTTCCAAGATCCTTTCAGACTTCTCTTTGTTTTACACACCTCCCTTTCCCCAGCTAACCTTTACCAACTTATAACATGCTCTTATACAATAATCTAAATGCTTGCCTTAAAATCTGGCAGTTTTCCCTTTGCCAATAAGCATCTACACCTCCAATGGCAAAAATTAACTTTGTTTCAAACCCACTCTTCCTTCAGTTTTATCTCCCCCTTCCCTTGCAGCTCTCCCCTGCACTTCAAAGCAGCTTTGAGATTTGCCTTGCAGGAAATCAATGGTGGAAGATGAAAAAGTGGCTCTTGTTTATCTCTGCCTGCTGAAGGTCACTATGCTCAGAAACATCTGTGCAGATCCACAGAGCCAGTGAGGAGAAGTAAATAGATTCCGTACACAGAAGTTATAATCAAGAAAGATACCCATTTTGAAGAGGTAGGATCACATCAAAACGCAAATATATTAGAGTCAGTGGAGTACTGACTTATTGATATTTGGGATATAGAATGTTACTGAATGTGACCCTAATCTTTAAAAAATAAGAGAGAGAAAAAAACTATGTCTGGACTTGTTACTGGGAATAAAACTACATAGTTCATTACATTCTCTAAAAGGCATCTAAAATGCTTTGAATTTAGTAGACTTAGAGCACTACCACTAGGAAGGATATTAATAAATGAGTGTAAGTGGGTATCCTTCTACACAGACAGGCAGAAGCATGATTTTCTTCCATGGGTGAGGCCAGAGTTGTGGCCTTGCTTAGCAAGGTTGCATATCAGTCTCTTTTCAAACACTGATGATATATAGACTCACTCAACCCTATTGCATTGCTTAGCTCCCAACATTTTTTTTTTTTTAAAGAGAAAGGGACAGTGAGAGAGAGAAAGAGAATCAATGTTATTTAGTTTTTCATGTGGTTTTCATTGCTTCGAGATTCCAGTGTGTACGTGGTGCTGGGGCTAGAACTCACATCCTTGCGCATGCCAGGCAAGCACCATAACCACTGAACCACAGCTCCAGCCCTTTTAGCTCCCAACATTCTTTGTTTTTCTAGGCCACTTCTTGAAATAGTATTGGGAGAAGAAACCTAAAAAGCATATACATTCCCCTACTCCCTCAAGTCTATATTCTGCTTTCCTGGGCTCCCATACATACAATTTGAGTGTCTGTAACAACACAGACTCTGCTCTGTAATGTGGCTAATGTGATATATCAAGTGGTCAAGTGAAAGTTTGGTAAGATTTTGTGGTATTAAAGTCAGAGATCTGAAAATCCTTGATGATCACTCTTCTACCAATCTCCCATGTGAAATTCACACATCATGTCTCAGCAAGTGAATAACAAAGAACCAAATTATGGCTGGATCCATGGTCACTGTTCCCCAAGTCAGAGCTTTTATAAATTCAGAATAAAGTCCAGAGTTTAGGCTTGAAGCTTCCTCAGCATCTTGTCTGCTCTGAGCCAGAATCTATATCTTGGAATCTCATTTTCTAGTTTATTACATGGTATGGGAAGGAAAGCAAAGGACCAGCAAGCTTTAGGTATGCACAGAATAAGATAAGAACTATAAAAGAATAATGGCTAGGTAACTAAAGCCATTGGTTCAGTTTACCAATTATACCAATTGCAGTGGAAAACAGGGAAAACAGAACCTCTCGAGGTTAAAGAGTAACCTGCCCATCAGTAACTGTGGCCCCATAAAATGTTGTGGAAGCAGACCAACCAGCTTATGATCACCTCCTTTTGTAGAGGGAAGCAAGGAGAGAAAAGGGGCAAAATGTGATTGGGTTCCTCTTCCCTCTGCTTAAAGAAGTCCCCTTTCTAGGTTTCTTTGAGGACTAGATGCGGAGCCGTTTTCTTCTGCCATTTGGCAGAGACCGGGACTCTGCACAAAAGTGGGCTTCAGTGAGGGTTTATTGACTAAAGAAAAAGAAACACTGTTTCCAACAAGAAAAGCACTCATCAGTAAAGACTGACAAATCACCAGATATGTGGGGCTGGACAGGTGGCTCAGTGGTAAAGCCCTTACCTGGCCTGAGTGAGGTCCCAGGTTCCGTCCTCAGCACTGCATACACAAATAAAGGAAAAACAAAAACCAGATGAAAAAATCCCCCCTCCCTGTACTCTCTGCCCTTTAAAAAAAAAAAATTACCAGCTCTGTGCCACATCCCGGACCATTCAGTGGGTGATTTAGCACACAGTCCCTGTTATAAGAGCTGGCACACACAAATTAAAAAAAACAATAACGGACGTGCAGGGCACAGGCAGCACGGGGACTTACCGTGCAAAAGCTGGCCTGCCACCTTCCTGCGGGCCAAGGCTGCTCCTAACAGGACCCTTTCCCCAAGTGGAAGACGGGAGGATTTCTGTGCTTTGGAGTCCCTTGAGAACATTCTGAATGTGTGATCTTGAGCAAATTGTTCTGCCTCCTTCCACCTCAGTCTTCTTATCTAGTAAATGGGGTCAATTAATGGCTGTTTTGAAGGCTTGACGTGAAGTCTAAAGAAGAATATAGTTATAGGCCAAATAGTACACAGCATGTAAAAATAGAGGTAGCTATTTTTATTACCTTTTATTACTACTTTCCCAAAGAAGAGCTTTCCACCTCATCAGTGGCTTGCCTTTAAAAGCACAGTAAATCTCATAACTTCTCAATGCTTGAGGTCTTTTTCCACCCATTTGTGGGAATTAACCAGTCCAACAAGAAAAGTGTGTGCTTGCACTGGACATAATGAGCCAGAGAGGAAGAAGTCCCTTCTTTTAAGACACTGAGCCTAAAACCAGGACTGAGTGTGAAAGGGCTAGGAGCCAGGCAGTGTGGAATCGAGTGCAGTTCTTGCTGAGCTTTGGCAAACGGCACCTACGTGCACGAGTGATTTACCAGGCACCCAAGAGAGCCACAAGGCATGTGCCAACTCAGGCTGCAGGAGCCAGCTGCAGCTCCCCTCTAAGCCTCAACAGGAACAGTCACCCGCTACAACCGGGAGCCATGAGATTCTGTCCTGACGCTAGCCATCCCTTACCATTGAACTTTCATCAGGCACTGCTTGGAGCCTCAGGCTGGCATCCCTTCAGCCCCTGCCTGTTGTCAACACACTGTCCCACCCATCTGAAAGTGGCTTTTGTCCTTAATATGCAATCATTTTCTCAAAGCGCAGAGAGTTAATTCTGCCTCAGGTGATGATGCCATGTTTTCCGGGCACCTCAGCAGGAATTTTATCTTGATACAAGCATTTGTACATAATTCTGGCACCACTGAGCATGAAAGCACCGTGAAAAATCCTTCCCTGCTGCTTCATATTGATAACAGTAATGAGTTAGTTATTTTAATGATCTGAGGATTCACCAGCTCAGGTGAGGGGAAATGCTTTTCATGACAGCAGCACCCTTGGCTGCTTCTGTTCTAAAAGTAATCTAATACTATGACCTAAAACACGAAAACCAATGATTCCTTGAAACAAATTGTTAAAATTAATGCTTATTAACCGTGTTGACCAATGGATCGCAGCATTTCATTTCCATACATGCTGTGATCATATGCACCCTCCCTACTCCTTCTCATGCCCTGCCCTAACCCCACCACACCCTCCTCTGCCACACTCCAGCCCTCTTCCCCTTTCCCTCTCCATCCCTCTTCTACTTTGAGGTATGAGAGAAAACATACAATACTTGTTTTGCTGGGTCTGGCTTACTTTGCTTAATGTGATCGAAACAAATTTTCTGTTGGGACTTTCAATATTACCAACTACCTCAAACATATCTGCATTACAAACACTCACACTAAAAAAAGTTGGAGTAAAAATTTAGTAAGCTGTTTATTTTTACTGTTGTTCAGATTCTTTCCTTAAGGAAAAGTAGCAATGATATAGGATCTCACTTCCCCAAGAACACACTGAGGTGCTGAAACATGGTTGTTCAGGTTGGAGGAGCAGCGAGGGCAGATTTTGCACTCACAGTGGCTCTCATGCAGTGTGCATTAGTCACGAGAGGGCAACGTTAGCTTTTCCCTTCCTCGTTCTGGGACCTGGGACATTTAATTTAACCTGGCTGAGCCTCAGTTCCACATCTGTAAATAAGATTTAATGATTGTGCATACTTCAAAGAGTTACAATGAAAAATAAATGTGATCATGTTTGTAAAGCATTTATCAGAATGCCTGGCACAAAAGAAAGGCTCAATAAGTAGGGCAGCTAATATTATTAATAATCTAAGAGCTCTCAGGTCTCTACTGATCTGCTTCTGAATTCTGGATGAAATGCAAGCCATGATGAAGTTGGCAAGCCACATGCGTTTCTGGGCTTGCAGAGGTAACTTCCTTCCTTCATTTTGTCTACTTGCCAACAATGAGCTAGGATTTTCAAAGAAAAGGCCCAAGATGCCAACAATGCTCTTGAAGAATCAGAGCACAGGTGAAAGGAGGGGACAAGAATACAGCAAGGGAGGCTGTGTCCGATGGTGGCTGGGGAGACTTGCTAAACCTAAGGAGGATTCAGAATTTTACGCCAATTGGTGGACGAGGAGGGCACTGCAGGTCGAGAAAAAGGGAATCTCTACAGCTCGGAGATGATCGCACGTGAGGAATCTGGGCCAGGCAGGAGCTGTGGCGAATGTGCGGTGATCAACGGAGCCTGCACAGCCTGGGCCTGGGCAGGAGACGAACCGAGGCCACTGCTCCATGAGCAGGGAATCCGCGGTTCCAGATCTGGATTTGAAGGTCGGGAGGACACAAGCTCAAGTTGGGCACATCCAGCTAGTCGCAGAGCGTGGCCAGAGGAGGAGTGGAAGCCGGGTTGCAGCGGATGGAGGCCTGAACTGGAAGTGAGAAAGCAGGAAGAGTGAGAAGATTGCGGTTTCCGAAAACTTGATAGTGAGGGTTTTCAGGGAGAAACTGTAGGGAGATGAATCTAAGGTTAAAGAGGGACTTTTTAGTTTGCTAGTTCTGGCATTGAAGAGACTTGAGTCTGTTTATACCATGGAAGAGTGGAGCTCCCAAAGCAGAGGTTAAAGCCACCCACCGTGAGCGGCAGGATGGACCGGGGCGCGGGAGGGAAGGGACAGGCACAGGCGCAGGGCAGGAATGAAGCGGGACAATTCACACCTACAATCTCTAACCTCCCAGTGAAATGAGAAAGAGGCCTGAGTACCTCCCTAGGGAGCTGAAGGAAGAGCCGGCTGGGAGGCAGGCTTTGTGAGCGACTTTTCATTCCAAAACCCTCAGTTCCCGAGGGGTCCTTGGCGCAGGAATTCACAGCGAAGTGGAGAAGGTTGTTTGGTTTTCATTGCTGCGTAGGGACCTCCCCCATCCCTAAGCGGTGGGGGTGGGATCGCGAAACACAGCAGCATGTTGTTTACCACAGTTCTACAGAACGCAGCTCTCGGCTTCCCGGTGGGTGCGGGCAGGTGCCGGCTGAAGAGTCCCCTCACCCATCTGGCTTCAGCTGCCGCGGCACCTGGGAGCTGGGGTCAGGCTGCTGGCTGGAGCGCTTGGGTCCCTTTGTGGGGCCTCTGCATGTAGCCCCTTGGCCTGCTCAGAAGGAAGATTGGCTTCCAAACAGGAGTGTTCCAAGAGCCAGCACCTCCTAACCATCCCTTAAGGATGGCAAAGGGACATGGAAGGATGCCCCCTCCAGCCCTGAACTACTGACTTCTTTGCTTCTTTTATGCGGAACAGAAGTGGCCTTCTGTGTTCTTAAAGCCACGGTTCTGTCTCATTATGTTTTTCTATTATATGCAGCCAAACCTAATCCTAACCCAGTGAAGAAGTACAACTCATGGTTTTGCCATAGCCAAGAAAAACAGTGTGGCTGAGTCAGTGTTGCTTATTTCTACCAAACACCCATTTCATTTTTATTATCAATGTTTTCTAACACATATTTAGCTCCTAAAGTGAGAATCACCAGTATTTCCTATGAGCATTAATGAGTATGTGCACACACACACACACACACAACCTTAAGTATAGTAAAGAAGATGGATAAAAGGAAAATAACTCATAAAAAAATATGTGGGGCTGGAGAGGTGGCTCAGTAGTTGGAGAGCTTGCCTGGCATGTGTGAGGACCCAGGTTCAAATCCCAGTACCATGTACACAATTCAGTGTCAGGGCAACAAAAGCCAATGTAAAGCTAAATAGAATTGATCTTCATTCTCTCTCTCTCTTGTTCTCTCTCTTAAAAAAAAAAAAACCTAAGGGTTTCAACATGTAGAGAGTGTTACACGATCACCCTAAGTGACATAAAGAAGCCATCTGGGGCTTCTACATATGGAACCTTCATCCTTGTATGACTGTCAAGGTGGGACACTAAAAAAGCTCATGGGGTGCAGAATCGTGGTCTGTCTCACACATGACATTTGCCATTTCTGTCCATTAAATGTTAATAGGACCTCATAATCATTCTCACAGCCAAAACTTGCTCACAATTTTCACAATGGTGCAGTAACTCATCCTGTTTGAGAGCCTCAGCCATCGGTGGTTAGGAAACCCGGGCTCTCTCCTCAGCACAGCAAGCCTGAGGCCTGTCAAGCGTAGGCAAGTGCAGCCTAACGAGCAGGGGGCCAGGAGCCAGGATAAGGGCTCTTACTTCCTAATCTCCAGATTAGCTGAAGTGAAGACAAATCTCCCAGTTAACAATGTCACATTCAACAAATACAAGAATCGCATCCTTAGTTAAATTTGAATTTCAGATATATCAGGAAATATTTTATTGTAAGTATGTTCAAAACATTGCATGAGACCTATTTGTACTAAAAAAAATTATTTAACTGACACCTGAAGTTAGCTCTACATCCTCTATTTTTTCTGACAATGTTATTCCAGGTACTCTTTGCTCCTTCAGGATCTTGGATAAATGCTGGGGACACTGATCCAGTTGGGACACTTTGTGGACTACAGACATAATACAGCATTTCCCAAAAACGGTTTCATGGAGTATCACTTCCATAAAGAAATGTACCAGAAAAAAACAGGCTGCCTCTCATAAATCCTCTTGGAAATTCATAACATTTATCTCATGGTGAAGCTTAAAAAGGTCACATCACAAAGACCAGCTCATTTCATCTTGTACCTGTCTGCTGCCCCAAGTGCTCCAGTGGCCCATGCAATGCTCTGAAGGAGGATGGCTCCCGGAAATACTAACACTGGAGCCTTGAACTGATCCCAGGTGGCCACTCTCCCATCTCTAGGCCCCAGTTTTTCATCTACAGAATGGTGGAGTCAAATGCAATTAGCCTGAAGTTTCATGGAGTTTATAAAGTCTGGAGATTCGCCTTTCACATATTTCTTTTCCCTAAATCTCAACTTTGTACCAAGAGCCACATCAAGACAAACCCAAAAGTTGGAACTTGGAACCAAAGTTCCAGACATCACACTTGCCCGTGAACTGTCACCAGAAGCCTGGCTTCTCCATCCCATTTCAGTTTTGTTCTATCTCAGGACAAACAGATACCACAGTGATGATTGCTATAATTCCATGAAAAAGATGTGAGAAAACCAATAATAACAGCAATAATTCAACAGCCTAGCAGATGCCAGATATCATGTGTGCTTACTCCATAGCATGACATGAGAAATACACGAGAGCAAAAGAATGTTTACCTGTGACAAAAGCTTGCGAGCACATTTACTGGAACCTCCACATTTCAGCAAGCTGATATTTGATTGGTTGATACATTAGTTTGTGTCTTCTCATTCATATTTTCTACAGAAATCTTCGACATGGTTTTGACTCCCCAGAAGGCCCCTTCCTCAGTCTATTTAATGTACGATGGAGATCTAGTTTGAAGCCTGATCTTCAAAGGCTGAACGTGGCAGGCACCTGTTTTCTTCCCTTCCTCCATTTCTTCACCCTGGCATACAGCCCCTCTTTCCACATCCTCCAGACCTCCCACCCACCAGTAGCTTTATCAAAGAAAGATAGTTTGTCACCCATCAACAAGTCCAGAGAAAGAAAATATGCCAGCCCCAAATACAATGATTCCTGTAGTCTGGGGAGAAAGCCCTACAAATGCTGATTCTGTAGCACTTAAGACCCACCCTCACCCCCAGAATAGTGTTGGTCAGCAACTCAGGTGCAAAGGACTCAAGAGTTTGAAGTTCCCAAGTGGAAGCCCATATTGCCTGAATGTAATATAAACAAAACAGGAGGGTCAGCGTGTTTTCTCCTCTGAGACGTTAACAGAGGCACCAGCTTTGACAAAAGTGGGCCCTCTGTTAGATCCACATGTGTCTCATTTTGTCTGTCCTGTTAATGGGTAGAAGCTCAAGACAATTGATAGGACAGAGCCCTGGGGCTCCAGAGAGCTGGTTTAGAACAGCAGTTCTCAAAATGTGGTTCCTACGCCAGTAACATTGACTTCACCTGGGAATTCCTTAGAAGTGTAAAATCTTGAGCTCAATCCCAGATTACTAAATCAGGGTATCTGGGAGACAACTGAAACCTGTGTTTTAACAAAGTTTTTAGATGACTCTAATCCATGTTATAATTGAGAACTAGTGGTAGAGAATATTGATATTCCTACCTGGCTTCCTGAAGTTTGTATCTGCACTGCACAGAAAGAGGGTTACAGGCAAAATACCAAGGGCACATTGTCACAAGTTTCCTCATAACCTGGCAGCAAGATCATGGCTTCCTCGGAAGTCAAGGTGACAGAATAAGGAAGATAGTGTGACTTCTGCTCATTGAGACTTCTAGAAAGAGCAGCAGTTCCCTGGCACCTTCCAGGTTGCTAATTTAGGCCATTAGAAAAAAGCAGCTTCCCCTGGCCTGGATATCTGGACTGCTACAAAGACCACTGGAGCCTACGTGGAGGTAAACAGAGGCACAGCCACCATCAGGGGGCTTCTTGGTCCCCAGCCAGAGAACCCTGAAAAAGAAGAACGCACAGGGGCTGTTCCCAAGGTCACATGAAGTCCCCTTCCAGGAAGTTTCCAACTCTGGGTAAGATTTTGACGGAACTGGGGTTTCTGGACCAGGCAGAAACTCAGTGTGGGAGCTGGTGACATTTAGGCATTCATATAATTCTGTTGGGCTGGTGAGTTAAGGTGGAGTCACAGGAAGAAAAGAAACTCATCTTTAGTGTAGGGTTGAACTCACAGAAAACTTGGATGCCTTCATTTCTCTGATGTTATACACAGAAAGCAGGGAAAAATCTTGACCTGGATTTAAAACCAAGAAAGCCACTCACCTACTCACGCACACACACACACACTCACGTGTGTGGGTCTCCAAGGCGCTTGCCAGTGGATAATTACCATAGGCTTCCTGGCCAACAGTTGAAAGCCTGCTTGTCCAAGCATCAATCAAATCCACAGCCTCCCTAACAATTATCCCATCAGCTTCAGCCCTAATAAAATAAACACACCATTCAAAGGGTTCTGGAGCCTTCAGTTCCTACAGTGCTGTCTCGGGTGCAGTGGTTTGGCAATCTGGAGTCTCCCTGTGCTCTTACAAAAAGGATATCACATTTCTGACCACACTTCCTGTGGTTGGACTATTCCTCCTCCTTTGAAGATCATAATTTCTGAAACATTGGCGTCTGCTTTTTCTTTCCTCCTTGTTTACCCTCTTGAAACTTGAAGGCTCTGAAGACCAAGTTATGGAAATTGTTAATTGCACCCTTGAGCCTGGTTGAACAAAGAACTGATCATGGCTCCCTCAAAGGCTGCCGGGAAATAAGGGCTGCTGGTTTGCCTGGGGGTGGCTGGAGCCTCTCTCTGGGGTTACCTCCTAGGATCCTAGCATTCCAGCTTAATCCTCAAGTGGTTACTTCTTAAGCTACTGAGTATCTGGGCATTTCATTCTCTAGAAAAGTTTTCTAGAAAATTAACTTTTATGAGGAGATCTCGTATTACATTAATTCACCCCAGACACTATTAGTTCCAAAGTCAAATCTCTGGGCATTTGTCGGCACTGGCTCCCTGTGAATGTACCACTTCCCCGGGACATCAAGAGATCAGCCCCTGTGAGACAAGGATTCTAAAGTTCTTATCAATGGCTCACTGCGTACGAGAGTCTGCTGTGGCTCTGTGCCCCTGGGTCGTGTAAAGCAAACCTTTCTTAACTGAATTTCCTATACCAGGTAAGCAGGAAAGTCAAAGAGTACAAATATTTTCCAATGCCAGGATCTGTTTGAAGTCCTGTCCCCAAGGCTGTGGGCCTCAAGACCCCCACCTCATTCCAGGCAGCTTTTTCTACCTGCTCAAGAAACCAAAGCAGGAAATCGCCTTCCTAAATCCTTCAGTTGCTTTGGGAAGGAGGCCCTAATGCTGGAAAAGTGACTCCATGCAATGGAGCCCAAGGAAAAAAGTAGGTAAGGCTTGGCATCACAGACTCCACGCTGAACTCCAGAAGAACCTGGCGTCATAGTGAGACGGTGCCCTGCAGATGCAGCCTGAGCCCTGTGGACTTGCCAGAGCCCACCTCTGGAGCTGGCAGAACACGTGTGCTCTCCAGACCTTTCTATGTCAGGACAGACTGGGTTAGTTATGTTGTGGAAATAAATCTGTTAAGTAAGATCAGGTGTCCCCTGTTAAGGTCCAAATACAGAGTTGTTAACAATGGCTTCTTTGGTGTTCTGGAAAGGGAAGGCTGTTGGCATGGCGGGCCACCTCCCCTTGTGAGGGAGATTGCTCCAGCTTCCTCGTCTGTCCTTCCTTCCTCCCCTCAGACTGCATGATAAACCAAACAATATCTTCCATTTCACCTTGAATGAGCTCTCTTATCCCCTATATCCATGTCACTGACATTTGATTCTGAAGAGCTGCGATAGTGATAAGCAACCTCACTTTTATAGGAACCTAAGAAGAAAGGAGAGTATGAATAAACAGGCTCATTGTTGACAAGACCTGCAGGTGCCTCCCGGAAAGCTCAGCTATTCATCAGGATACTTTTCCTTCTTACCAAGGGCCTGGCCTGTCTGGCCGAGCCCAGTGACAGAGCTGGGGAAGGGATACACTCCTAGTGTTGGAGAGATTGTATTTAAGTTGGCTAATGTGGTGCCCCTAAGCTGAAAGGTTTTGTGGTCTCACATCTATCGTGGTAATGTGAAGTAATGAGCTGGGTTCCCTTTCCGTGTTTCCTTCATCACCGATCTGAACCATAGTGTGCTTATTCACAATCTCCTGTAACCTGCTGATGGGAGCGTGAAATCCTTTGCTTCCAGCCTAATAATGAAAATAGTTTTCAAGTAATGGATATCTCCAGTTAGAGCTCCCCTGGTTCATATCATAATAAGTCTAGACCAATCCTGGGACGGAAAGCTTGACTTCATAAATAAAGAGTGAGCCCTGAGCCCAACAGATGCAATGATTTCTCCTCCTTGAACTGCTGTTTGCAGGGAGGGCCATGTCCAGTCACAGGAAGGATCTGGACTCAATTCCCAGCCCTACAACCCCCGGATTCTGAGCTTCAGCAAGTCACTTGACTTCTTTGAAAGTCAGTTTCCCCAGTATGTTAGATGGCTAAGCTAATAATAACCTCAACATGTATGAATTTTTACACAAACAGGGGGAACCTTGCCTAGGACACCTGGAGACGTAGGGAGGGGGGAAATGAGGGAGGAGGGATTAGGAAGGCTATCTAGGAGGCTGGAGGGAGGGAGTTTGGGGGAATCAACTCAGAAGGAGATCTCCGACCTCCATGAGAAGTCCATTTAACACAGGGGTTCTTTGGGGGAAACATGGAACCATGGGGAACCCAAGGGGGGCAACCATGACATGGCATCAGCCTTGGCTAGCTATGTAAATATACATTTGTTCTTGACTGTTCATAATGATTCCCCCTCAACTGTAAGTTCATATTCAACTAATAAAAAGAAAGAAAGAGAGAAAAAGAAAGAAAAAAAGAGTTTCCCTATCCACAAATGGAGTAGATAACAGCCATCTTGCGAGGATTCCAAAACCTGTTTTAAGTAATCTCTGGACGCCCGCACCAACCATCGCACTTCCTAGACCTCATTCTATTATATTCTGTGCTCTTCTCTTCCACATTTTGATTTCAGTTTTGTCAGTGAATACTGAACAAGCAGGACATTAATGTGCTTAGAAACACTACCCACAAAATCCCTCAAGGTTAAATGAGAGGAGGGTTGAAGATGGCTACTTTCTAAATCTGCTAATAATCACGTTCTTTCCATTTGCTGTCAACTGACTGCTGAGTGCATTTTTCCAGACCAGACCTCTGCTCTAAATGCCACACTCACTGCAGTCAATGTGCTTGTTGGCATCACAGTTGGCTTTCTAATCAGCATCCAAAACTAAAATATCCGAAAAGCAGATTCTGATCTTCCCCCTGAAACCTGCTCCTTCCAGTCTTCACCATATTAGTTAACAGCGAATTCCTCTGTCTGCTCCTCAGGACTAACATCTTAGATTGTCCAGAATGCCCCTCTCTCATACCCATGGAGGAATCCCTCAGAACATCCTTCCAGAATCTGTAAAGCTCTCACTGCCTCGTTGCCATCATCTAACTTAAGCCACTCACTGGATCATTACCTCCTAGTAGGTCTTTGTGTGAAATATGAAAATACAATACTCCCAAAACCACCAGGAATCCCTTTCAAAGCCAGAATCTCATCATGGCTTTGCAGATGGCTTCCCTTCTCTCTCAAAGTAAAGACCAAAATTATTGTAAGCATCCCTCAATGCCCTATCTGATCTGGCCCCTCACATAGCTTATTCTGCTTCAGTTAACACAGGCTTTCTAGTGGTTTCTCAAAACTCACCAAGCACATTCCCTACTGAGGGCTTTTGCGCTAAGTGTTCCATTGGCCTGAACCCCACTCACCAGGTAACTGCACGCCTCAGTCCCTCATCTCCCTCAGATCTGACCTGGGAGCACTGCGTTTTCAATCAGACCTGCCTGCCCATCTATTTAAAGTTATAACCCTATTCCCACCTTGGAGTTCCTTTTTTACTCCTTCCCTGCTTTATCTTTTTCCTCCACTGCCCTCACCACACTGTGAAGATGATATATTTGACTTATTTGTTCATTATCGCGCTGCCACATTGGAATGACAGCTCCACTTTTGCCATGTGAAAGACAACGGAGTCTGTTACTTCTAAAGTGAGCTGCGGTCTCCAGCTAACGTCCAGTCCACCTGTGCAAAGACATCTACAATTGTCATCTAACATTAGGAAGCAAAGGACAAAGAGCAACAGTGCCATCTATATTGTCAATTGCTAATTATGTATTGCTTTGATTTTTTGTGCATCTCTGCCTTCTGTACTTGTACACAAGAAATTTGTATGTAGTTGCATGTCACGGTATGATACTAATCTATGCATGTGTGCAAGAGATTATTATCTCTGCTTAAATTTTCAAGTATACAATAAACCTGTGCTAAAATTTTCTATCCACTTAGAGTAAAAAAGCCAAGAGATTCTAATGAGAGGAATAAAAAAATTCACCATACTCACTGATGAAAGCAGCCACCTCAAACATACAAGAGAATGAAAAACTCAGGCATAGCTCAGATTTCATCCCTAATCTGCACAAGAATCAAAACCATAGCTTGTTAGGCCTTCACCCCCAGGGATCCTAGTTAATGTTCCATGTTTTCCTAGAAATTAGTACCTTGACTTCAGAAATTCTGGCTTTCTAGTGCACAACCAGATTGAACCAGTTAACTAGTCCACAAGCAAGAGGTAATCAAAGAAGGAAACTTCCCTCCAGCACTTCAGCAAGTTCCCCAGAGACCAGAACTGACTTAGCTGACATATCTGGAAAGCAATCTTTCCTGGTAATAGCAAAACCAATTGTATCCAAAGGTCTTGGGTTTAGAGATAAATTAGGCACCTAACAGACTCATTGGGAAAAGTTTTCTCACTGGAAGCCCATTAGAGAATAATTTTATTAATGATTTGCTCAAAAGGCCACTGTTTGTTCAAAGGGTCACAGATTTTTCTTTTCACGTTTTTTTTTTTTTTTGGTGAAATATGTCTACGGAAAGATAAAATTTCAATGTATAAATAATAAACAATTATAAAACAAACACCCATATAACATTTTTCAGGTCAAGTAATAGAATAGAACCAGACCCCAGAAGTTTCCAAATTGTTCTTTCCTAATTAATCATTCTCCTTCCCCACTATTGTGACTTTTGCTATAATTGCTTCCTTGCTTTTTGTTACAGTTTCACCACCATATATGCATCTCCAATATCATCAAAATTGACTAAGCTTTGAACTTTGTATAGCTGATATCAAGCCGTATGTATCATTTTGAATTTGCTCCATTTGTACACTATTGTTAAAAAAAGTCACATGATTGCCCATTACTATAAGATAAATAGTGCTTCATTGTATAATTACAGCACAATTTACCCATTCTACTTACAGTGGACGAGCAGTTATGTGAATATTTGTGCACCTATGTTCAGAGGCACTTACGTCTCTTTTTTCTCTCAGGTATGAAATTCTCTTGGAGGGAAACAGCTGGGATGCATGGAGGATGTGTATCTTCACCGCTCCCAGGCAATCCATTTTCCAAAGTGCTTTTAGCAGTTCACTTCCACCAGTATACAAGTTACAAGATGCCATTGCTCTATCTTCTCACCAGTGATTTTTTTTTTAAGTTAGGGGATAGTGAGAGAGAGAGAAAGGGTGAGAGAGAAACAATTTTTATTTAGTTTTTCATGTGCCTGTCATTGCTCCAACTTTTTGTTGTGTATGTGGTGCTGGGGTTCAAACCCGAATACTCTCACGTGCTGAGCCACTACTCCACCCACCAGTGATGTTTATAAGACTTTTCAAGTTCAGATTTGATTGTTCTACAAGCTTCCACCTTAACTCTTCAACAAGATTTGAAGCTTTGACATCTTTATCATAGGCCTTCTCCTCACAGCCCTGCAGAGCAAGGCAATGCATTAATACCATTGCCCTCTTCACCACGAGTGACAAGGTGGCCCAGAAGTTGGTTTCCTTTAGCAAGTTTCAAGGCCCCACTGTATCTGAGTGCTTCTCCTTTGCACTTGGCTCATTTCTCTCTTACAACATTGTTCCTACAATTCAATGTTGTTTTCCGCTAATGAGCCCCTGGGAATGGAGAATCAGGCTCAATGCGAAATTATTCTGAAGCATCATAAAGTCACACCAAGCTGCAGGCGATTTGCCAAGGAAGCAGAAGCAGAATCAAGATGTGACATCACCAGGCTCTCCGCAAGGTGACCATGGTCTGAACATTTAACAATTAAGAAATCCTCGGTTTCTCCTTTCTAGTAAAGTAAAAAGTAATGGGACTCTTGGAATGGATCCATGAGCTCAGAAAACTGCCCAGCTCTGCAAACCAGCGCCCGGCCCACCACAGAGCATCCATAGGAATGCCAGAATGCTGTCCTTTCTGCTGCTGTTCAAAATTTAACCAGAGTGTGATCACAGTTCTTTACATCACATGTAAAACAAAGCTGGCGAGACCCAGAAAACCACTTGAGAGTTCATGGAGACATTCACTCCAAAGCTGGACAAGCAAACAGAAAATGTATTTCAAATTGTCTAAAATGAGGAAATTACAAATTACTAGGCATGGTATTAAGCAATTCACATATGTTGTCATATTTAACTTGCCCAAAACCTGAGACATGAAATGATATTTCCCTCCCAATTTCCCATGCCTGCTTCACCCTGGTTCACATCCACTCAGGGTTCAAGAACTACTGAAAAGTATCTTCCTTCAGGGAGCCTCCTCTACCCCACCACGCCCAGGCTGAATCTAACTCCCATTCGTTTCTATTGACCCCCCAGACTCCTGCTTTAGATTTTAACATACCACATCGCAGTCTTCATTTTTGTCCATTTCTTTACTGGATTGCAGTTTCCCACAGCATGGGAGTATTATCTGTTTATGATTGTAATTCAGCTTCATCTCAGCACATAGTCTGCAATGGAGGACAAAAAAAGTGTTGACTAAACGCATGACTGCCCTCATGTTAGAGAGAAAGGAGAAAATTAAGGTAAGACTGGAATCCTCGTCAGCCTCTCCTCCCACACCTGTGCTGCAAACCAGCACAGCCCCAAGTTGCCCAGGAACTGAGCACTGGTGTTTCTCTATACTCAGTCAGTTCAGTGGTTTGTTTTTCCTGTTGTTTTTTTAAATTTTTTTTGTTAGTTTTTGTTTGTTTTTTGTTTTTTGGTACTGGGGATTAAATCTAGAGATGCTTGACTGCTGAGCTATACCCCCAACCCCTTTTATTTATTTTCTTAAATTTTGAGACGGGGTCGTGCTAATTTGCTTTCAACCTCCATTAGTTGCTGAGACTGGTCTCAACCTCGCCTCAGCCTCCCAAGTCGCTGGGATTGCAGATATGCACCACCACACCTTGCTTATGCCCAGTTTCTTAATCATCATGCTGACTCTGTGATATGGTCTCCCTACCTCCCTTTTCACACATGAGGAAACCAAGGCACAGGAAATTGAAAACCTTGCCCAAGGTCTCCTGACCTTTAAGTCCAGAATCAGGAGTTGAGTCTCTTAGTTTGTCTCCTCTCATCTCTACCACAGAAATTAGTTGCCCAGAGTTTAGCTTTTGCAATGGAGACCAGGGTAGAGGATGTGCTTTGGAATTGTGATTAGAATTACCCTCAGATTCTTTCTTGTCATTTGTCAATTCCTACACAAAGTGCATCGACTGAACTACCATGCTGCATGAGAAATATGAACAGAACTCTGGGAGTGAGGTCCCTGGAGTTGGATGGCCTCTGTTCACACCAACGCCAACCTACTCCTCCATGACTGTGTAGCCTGGGCACGTTTCTAAACCTCCCCAGGCCTCCGCTTCTTATTTTGCAATCAGGTGTGACAATGGTATGTATGTCCTCAAGTCATCTGAGGATTGGTGAAGTAATACATGGGAAGCTGTAACACAACACCTGGCACAGGTAGGCTCATTAATCCTGGGTGGATCCCTTGTGTTGCCAGTAATGGCAAATCTTGATCCAACTCGTTCAAACAACAGCAGGTATTCTGTCAAATAATGAGACCTAACTTCAGTGACTCCATAGTTAACTCAAGATTAATTCCTCACAGGCTCAGTGACTCTACCTTGACACCTCCCATTTCAGCATTTCCTAAGAGTTCAATTCTCCCTTGGTATCTTCTAAATAGATCCAGACCTTGGCCCAGAATTTGACATGACCAGAGGCTAAAGAGACATTTTAAAATATACCCTTCATGAGCATAGTAACAGTACCATCTGCCCAGTTGCTGAGATCCCTGCCAATCCCTGTGCATTCATCCTTCAATCCATCCAGTCTTCTCCCTCCAATCACTAAGAGCAGGTACCAGGAAGCACCACTTTCGTATCCGACTCCCTTTTCCGGCTTCTAACATCATATGCTTCTCGAACACCACTTGGAAAGTCTGTCCTTCTGGAGAGCTCCCGCTCTGCAGTGCAGTGTCTAGCCAGGTACTGCTTGGGCTTTTCCAGGTGGGAACAGCTGGTCTGTATCCCTAAGCCACGGGGGTGTGAGAGTGGGAACTGGTGGGACTTCACAGGAACTCACATCTTTTGAAAAAGTTTTCATCTAAAAAAGTAGTAATGAGTCAGGTATGGTGGTGCACACCTTTAATTCTAGCTACTCAGAAGGCTAAGGCAGGATATTAGCAAGTTCAACACCAGTCTAGGCAACTTAGCAAGACTCTGACTCAAAACAAAATGATAAAAGGACAGGGGGTGTAGCTCAGTGGTAGAGTGTTTGCTTCGCATGTATGGGACCCTGAGTTCAAGCCACAGTGGTGGGGAGGGAGACAGGGGTGGTGATATGGTAGAAATTTCAGATATTGAGGCAAATCAATGGGGTTAACATTTAGCACAAGTGAACTCTTAACATTTTCTATAAAGTTTGTCTATTTCTTGCTGGCTTTTTGTTGTGATTCTTATATCAAAATCAAAATCTTGAACCAGAAAACTGTGATATCCAGGGGTGGAACAGCTAAGTAAGAAAACATCTACAATTCCACACTACTAATAATCCTTCGGTATGTATAACAGAGAGCTTTCTTTTTTTCAAACAGAATCATACCCTATACTTAAGTTGGTAATTGCTTTTCCAGCTAGGTAATGGAGCATGAATATCTTTTTATGTTAATACAGTTCTTTAGAATAGATTTTAATGGCAACAGAGTCTTGCATTATATGGATATACTATAAAATATTTCAGAAAGCCCCAGTTATGGGACAACATTTTGTCATTACAAAGAACCCCTTTATCCACATGTGCAAGTGTATTCTTGCATTTGTTTTTAGATCTCATGGTACATCTGAGTACTTAGCACTTTCAGCTGTGTGGCTTTGAATAATCTTTCTCTGACACTTGTTTTTCACATTTTAAAATGGAAATTGGGCCTCCCCCTCACAGAAGTCATATCAAGAGGAAAAAAGCTAACTAGAAACCATTTTAGAAACGGAGCTGGTGTTATGATTACTCCAGAGAATGATTATTTACGAATGTAAATTAGAACGTTGAGTCCACCGCCAGCTCACGTTAACTGAAGACAACCGTGGATGGAGCCCTGGATACACAGGTCCATTGTGACATCTTACCTACCCGCTCCTTCCCGCCCCACAGACTTTCTCCTTTCAGGGTTCCAGATTGCCTCAGACCAGGCTCATGGCAGATGCCCTCTTCTTCCAGAAATCCCAGCGTGTGAGCTGACTTGGGCACGCTTGACTAATTTTTAACCTTGCACTACAAGGCCTAAGTCTTTGTCACAGGCTGGATGGATTGATCTGGAATGTAAAGGTTTATTTATTTACTAGCTCCCTAATGTGCAGGACTGTGTTACCAGTGGTGGCCGTGCTGTCTTGCCTCGCAGGAAATGTGCACTCTTTGAAGCTGAGGCTTAATTCAGGGCCATAATATTGTGCCCCCATTCAGTCCTGATTTTCCATGGCAGCAAAAGCTCTAAAGATACAGGCCCAGCAGGAGTCCTGGCTTACGGAGCAGAAGCTGAAGCCCAGCAGGGCCTTCACTCCTCCCTGCTTCCCCCGCCCCATCAATCCTGTTTTTACCAAGCACCGGTTGAGCATAAACTGTGTTTTACTCAGGCTAAAGCTCCTCTCTCACACAAACACACATGCATGCATGCATGTTCATTTTCCAAGTCCATCTTTTTTTTTTTTTTTTTTTTTTTTTTTGTAAATGAGAGAGAGACAGAGAGAGAGGGAGAATGAACTTTATTTTTCCATCTGGCCTTTGTTGCTCTGACACTCAGTTGTGTTTGTGGTGCGGGGGTTTGAACCCAGGTCCTCGTGCATGCCAGGCAAGCACCCCAACTGCTGAGCCACAGCTCCGCCCCCCAAGTCCATCTTTTAAGGATCATCTCAAGTCCTTCAGCTTTCATAAACCTTTGCTGACCTTCTACCCTCTCAGATATCCTTGGTCCTCTGAATTCTTCCAGCATTTAGCAGTCTGTGCCACACACACTGGTGCTTAACTGAACTGTCCTCTCTGCTGCTGTTTCTTGTACATCTAGTTGGTCTCCTGGGACAGTCAAGCTGTCTGAGGTGAGAGCCACATACACTGCTGCTTCCAGAAGCTTTAGCACAAGTCAAGCAGAGTCTGTGCTCCACCAATTCTTTGTAAAAATTGATTCAAAACGGACTGACTCTTCCCTTCTTATTTAAATTGTATTCAAAATATTTAACAAAGGGGCTGTAGCGGTGGCTCAGTGGTTTTGGCACTTTCCTGGCAAGCACGAGGACCCGGGTTCAAACCCCAGCACCACGCACACAACTAAGTGTTGGAGCAACTAAGGCCATGTGAAAAACTGAATAAAGTTGTTCCCCTCTTTCTCTGTCTCTCTCACTGTCCCTCTCTCTTAAAAAAAAAAAAAAGAAAGAAAGAAAACAAAATATTTAACAAGGGCTCCTACTCTGCAGGCTCCAGATAAGACACTTGGCAGGTAAGGACAATTCCAGTCACTTCTGAAGACTCTGGTTAAGGAAAAAACACCACTGAATATGCAAATGATAACTGTGTACCGTGCACATCTAAGGGATAATAAGACAGAGAACTTCCTGCCATGTTTGTGTCTCTGCTCAGTTAGGTGCAGGGCTCTTCCACATAGAGTGCCCGTGGGAAAGAACCGGAAACACCATCGCGGCGAGATGTTACTGGAGGATTCTAGCAGGAATGTATCCATCACTAACCCCCTGTAAGGAGGCTGTGACAGAATCTAAAAAAAGCACCTGAAGTGGAATCACAAGCCGTAGGTGAGTGGGCACTCGGTAACTCAGCAATTCGTTGCGAAACTCGTGCACAGCGCCCCCTGGCTGCAGGACTGCGGGTGCTCAAGACCCGAAGGTTCCCCCTCGTGGAGTGGAGCTCGCTCGCTGCTGCTCTCACAGCGCAGGTGCAGCGCGTGTTTAGGAAGTGACGCTCCGATTTCCAGCAGAGCTGGGTCTACATTCTGCTCTTCTCCACTCTGCGGGTAGGAAACATTTCTTTATACCAAACCTGACTTTCCTGCTATAGTAAGCTTCTCAGATTTGAGCCACGGTCACAGATTTCTAAGCACGTGGTAAGCACCTCAGTATATGTTTACTGAATGAATAAACAAAGAAAAACATTTACTACAAAGGACAACAGAATGCTTACTGAAGTCAGTATTATTTTCTTTATTCTTGAATTCCTCAGTATAAACCCTATCAGGATTGCCCAACTTTAAATTAATGAATGGTTCACATCCTGACTCTTCATACTATCAAAGATTTATATAACAATAAGAGATTACTGAGATCAATTTTTTTTAAGCAGAGGAAGCTCTGTCCCAGAAATGTTAAATATCCTGCTCAAGGTGACACAGATTTTGCAGGCATCAAAATTACAGCTCTTTATGCTGGAAGCTATAAAAATCTTTTGTATTCCTCAATGACAGACACTATAAAACTATATTGCTCAGTAAAATTATTTGTAAAGATCCATCATAGTAATAGACTCTCAGCATTTGATTCTTTTAATTGTATGGAAAATCCAAATAAAATTTGAGGAATTCTTTTTCATAACACAACTCCCTATAAGGTAAAGAAACCATCACATAAATAAAAATTCACCTAAGCCATTCTCTGAATCGCCCCAAAAGTGCTCATTATGAGAACCAAAATGATTCCTCATTAGGGCAACATGATACAGCTCACAAATCCCACTTTAATTGTATAATCTCTACCTGCAGCTTTCAACGTGTTATCAGGAAACTACAAACATTCTCAGCCTCGTGGCTAGACCCATGAAAAACATTTTGTGCATCAAGGAAAATTATTAGAGCAATATCAACATAGGCTAATTTCACAGCTGCACTGAGTTATGAATAATTAAATATTTTGTATTTGTAATTTTGCAAAGAGTGTTTGAGTTATTCATTCAAAGCACATTTACTAAGCTCTAGTACGAGCAGAGCACTGTATAAGCAAATGTGAAAGAAGCGCAGACGAATGAGAAATGGTAACTGCCTGCAAGGACCGAGCTGGATACAGAGACAAAAACCCTGGCTTAGATCCGAGATAGATTTTACTGCCTCCTGTAACTAAAAGAAGGCTTTTGAGAGAAGTTTGATTCAGTGATTTGGTCACAGCTCCAAGGACCTTGGTTCTCTCTGTTTTCTACAGAATCAAGTTTACTCACTCTCTGAAGTTCTTTTTTTTATATATAATAGTTCTATTTTATTGGTAGTATAGTTGTTCATCTCTTTCTGTGGCTAATTTATAAATTAAACTTTATTATCTATATTTATGTGGGAAAAAATAACATATATAGGGTTTGGTATTTGCAGTTTCGGACATCCATTAAGAGATCTCTGTCCTTGGTTTCTCTTGGATAAAGGCAGACTACTATACCTACAATTTGGAATTAACTAAAGTATAAATTTCTTAAAGTCAGGGAATATTTCTTAAGATGTATTTTTGTCCCCTGAATATAGTATCTCAAACATAGAAGATATTTAAAATCATTTATCTGACTTGATGAACCAAAAACGGCACAAGCATCTAATACATACTTTATTTTTAGGCGGTCTAGCTGTTTTTTTTTTAATTTTAATAAGAAATTTATTTGTTGAACAATCAAACATGCTTCCAATGAAACAATATTATATATAATATATTTTAAAATCCTGAAAATTAGATTTACCCCCCAAGAGCCCCCCCATTACCCACCCTTTCCCTAACCCCCCTTCCCATCTCTATGAATGCCTTAGGTTGCATGTAACTACACCTTTTCTGGATTTAAAACATGAGAATTGACCTTCTTTCTCAATGCAGGGTCTAGCTCCAGCTTCCACAGATGAGTGAAGACATTTGACGCTTGGTTCTCTGGGTTATGTGGACTTCACACAGCATAATTTCTTCCGTAGCCCGCTCTGAAATTCTTGTGGCAGCTTCAGATGCTCTCCTGGTTGTGGCAAGTGATTGCCACCACTGCACAACTGTCACCCTCACACCACACTGTCTGGAGAAAGGACGTGTCTGTGAATTTTCTTAGTAAAGTTTGGAAGGTCTACTTGGTTTCACCTAGCTTAGGTAGAGGACCCACAATTGGGCCAATCTTCGAAGCCAGGGGGATGGTCCCTGATGCCTAGGCCTCTCTAGCCAGCAGGGTGAACCCTGAAGCAGTGTGGGTTGCGGGGCACAGTTCCACCCAAAGCGCTTCTCAGACAGTAAGGAAAGGCGAGTTTTACCTAATTAGCCTTAGGCTTCTACTGTCTAATGAAGGGGAAATGCAAATTAGGGAAGTAATCACAAAGTTCCTCCACAAAACCCAAAAGTAATCTCAAGGTTAGACAGAAGTGAAGATGTCCCCAACCAGGAGCTGTTGGTGGCATCACAGGTGCTGTTTTTACTGCTTCAGACACCCAGCAGGGCCACAGGAGCAGGCTGCTTTAGCTGTCAATTGGAGGAGGGATTCTGAAGGTCATTATGCTGCAAAAGACATCCTGCACTCTGACTCAAGTGCTAGGTGCTAGGCGCTAAAGAGCCACTTGAGAACATCCAGTTTGGGGGTTAACGCCAGGGTCAGAACACACCGATCTCTGTCCTATAGCACCTACCTGAGCTGTAGCTCCTTCAACACACAATAACAACATTCATAATGTCTGCACTGAGCTTTAACAGGAAAAGCTGAGATAATGTCTCAGAGAGGAAAGCAGTATAATAACTGGAAAGAGCTTTGAAATGGGAGTTGAACAACCCAGCCCCTGGTGTGCTCTCTGCCACCAATTCAGTAGATACGACATTAACAGGTGAGCTAAGGCGTCAGCTGGCTTCGCAGGTTTCTAACTTGGTGACCTTTCTTAACTTCTGTGGCCCCAAATCTTCGTCTATAAAACAACTGTTAGTGTATTTGAAAAGATTTGCAGTCCAACCCAAACCTGCTAATTCCCCATCCTAATGACCTTGCTGTTCTGCTCTTCTGCTGGCGGTGCTCCAGGGCTGGCTGGAGCAAGTTGATGCTATCTATTACCACTTGAAGAGTTCCTGCTCCTTCAATAGCCACTGACTCTAAAGTGTGAAAGTTTGAAGTATCAGCCTTTCTGTAGAACAAAATCTTTCTTAGGAATTTTAGAACAATTATCAGGAGAAATCCTCCCCGATTCTGGGCTTGTTTCCCTTGCAGGAGATTCTTGCCCCCACCCATTCCAAGCAAAGTCCCGCAGCGTGGCCAGTGTGGTCTGTAAGAACCCCAAATGAGTTCAATTTGTTTCCAGCTGCCCTGTGTGACTCTGCAGAGGTTATTCAAACTCTGAGCATCAGGGGCTGGAGCAGGGGCTGGAGCGGTGGCTCAGTGGTTATGGCGCTTGCCCTGCATGCACAAGTACATGGGTTCAAACCCCAGCACCATGTACACAGTTAAGTGTCAGAGCAACGAAAGTCATGTGAAAAACTAAAAAAAAAATTAATTCTCTCTGTCTCTCTGACTCTGTTTCTCTCACTATCCTTCTCTCTTAAAAACAAAACTCCGAGCATCAGTTAGTTTCCCTATCCATGGAGGAGGGTGTTGGTAAAGTACCTTCCAGGACGGGTGTGGGAATAAGTTTAATGAAAAGTGCTTTATTCTTGGTGTAGGATTAGTGAGTGATGGCTTTGTTGATGCCAGCTTCCTTACTGTATTTTTTAATTTGGACTCAGAAAATGATACTATCTTCTAAATATGAAATTTATTTAAATTAAAAAGTATTTAATGTGGTTATTGCTTTTAAAAGTATGAGCCCAGGTATGATTTTGAAATATGACTGACGGGTTGCTGGTCAACAGGACACAGATGCTTAATGCTCAACACTGGTCAAGAAAACAACTTCAGGATTTCCAAGGAAAGGAATCCCTAGGAGGGCGTTTGAATGCCCTGTTCATGTGGCACTGCCTGCACAGCCTCTGATTGCTGTGTTTAACCAGAGCAGTGACAGTGCTGTCACAGCCTGTGGTTTATGGGAGAGAGTGTGAACAACAGAGCCCAACTCAATTTCTAACAGTGTAACTCTGACCACTTCACTAAGTGTTTAGTTAGGTCTCATTTTCCTTATCTAGAGAATGAGGAAAATATTTCTTCATAAAATTATTGTGATGTTTAAGCAATACATGCCAGCAGTTTGGCACATTGTGATCACACAAACGTTATTATTTTTGAACTTTTGTGGTTTTTTAATTTTTCCCTGGTTCTCAGCAAGTGTTACCTTTTCTAGGCTTAAACAACATGAGAAATCTTTAACTCATTTTAAAAAGCGTGTCTTGTCCGACTGGTTAATTAATAATTTTAGCTGGGTTCAATGCCAAAGCTCTTTAGGAATCTGAGCTCCAGGCTGGGCTCGGATTTCCCGAGGTTTTTGCTCAAGGCTACTCTCAGTTCTGCGGTATCAGGGGTGAACAGTTATGGTCATGTAACCACTAGCCAGTAGGTTTCTTTGCCCTGGATCTGTTTCCTGATGTGGATTCTTTGCTACAGAATGTGCCACACAATGTCATTTCCACTTACACTGCTCCATTCTGGACGTTCCCCACTTCCTTCCTAAGCTGATCCATATCTAGGTGAGCGATGGTGACCAGATGCACCCACACTGCTCTCCAAATTGCACTAAGCAAAGGAACAGCAGCCCAAACGCTGCTCTATTATCCCTCAGCTAGCTGTAGGGATGAATGTTCACTCTATGGTGACCTTCTTTCTCTGAAAATGACAGCCATGTTCCATCCATAATATATATGCCCTATGCCGCATGAAGTAGGTGCTAATCATTTGAAGATCTAGGTTTGGGAATCAGGAATTGGAATGGATGTGTAAGAATACATCCATATTGCAATTATGTTAGCATTAGACAATCTACATAGGCCACCAACAACAACGGTACTAACGATGACGTTGACAATAAGAATAATGGCTTCCTAGTGGGGTGCAGTAGTGCATGCCTGTAATCCCTGTGGCTTGTGAGGCCGAAGCAGGAGGATTGCAAGTTCAAAGCCACCCTCAGCAACTTAGTGAGGTCCTAAGCAACTCAGCAAGACCCCATCTCAGAATAAAAAATAAAAAGGGCTGGGGATGAGGCTCAGTGGTTAAGCACTCTGGGTTCAATCTCTGGTGCAAAGAAAGAAAAAGAATAATGGCTTCCTATATGAATGCTTCCTGTGGCCAGGTGCTGTATTAAATGCTACACAAACATCACATTCTTCAGGTTGACCTGCATGCAAATGCTGTTCCCCCAAAAATAAGTCTTCAATATTTTAAGATTAGGAATCAAAGAGTCAAAGAGACCAAATAATCTGTTCAAGGTCACACAGCTTGGAATTGGCAGAGATGGGCATTACTGGGCTGTGTCAAAAGGCTGTGCCAATGATAATGATGGACCTTTCAGGTTCATGGTCCAGGAGGACACAAGCAACAGGATGAGGATGAGACACCATCAGACAGAGGTGAATGAGTGCACAGTTAGCACCAGAGTCAGAAATACCTGCAGCGTCTCTTCCCCTATGCCACTCCATGCACCCACAGCAAGCACTGGCCTCCAGGAAGAGGGATGGGGCCCCACTGAGAGTCAAAACTGTGGATTCGGCGGGGCTGCAGCCACTGCTCATGTTGACATTGTAATGATGACAGGGCCAGCCCTTCCATTGCTCTGGAAGCTTCCAGAGGCCTCACCCGAGCACTCAAAGGCAGACACTTCCATTCCCTTAGCCCAGAGGCATCTCCTTCAATAAGCTTGCTCCCATCACAAAAAGGGAAATAATAAAACTCACCTTCTTTTCCTACCAGCCCAAGAATCTTCCCTTTGTTGAGCCAAAATCATGGCCAAGCTGAAGAGGGTGGAGGGGAGTTCTTTCGACCTGCATTTGGGGTGGAGGAGATGCTGTGGATCTGCAGGTGTTTGGTTCTCCACGTCACCGCATTGGCCATTTCATCACCTGCCACCTGCTTAATGGAACCACTGAACTTCCATACAGAAATACAGGCACATCACTGAAGTCCAAGTACATTAAAGTCATGACTCTAAGAGAGAGAGGGACAGTGAGAGAGAGAGAGAGAATCAATTTTATTTAGTTTTTTGTGTGGCTTTCATTGCTTCGACTTACTTGTGTTTGTGGGTGCTGGGGTTTGAACCCACATCCTTGTGCATGCCAGGCAAGCACTGTAATCACCAAGCCATGGCTCCAGCTCCTGAAGGCACGATTCCTGATCAGTGAGGCTGTCAGCTCTGACTCCTCCAGGCAGGCCAACCTGGGGGTGACTCACCCACCGCCCATCTTGGGTCTGCTTGCTGCACCCTGGGCTCCCAGCACGCATGTGTTTAGCAGGTTTCTCAGGCCTGGCTCCCTGCCTGGAGTCTCCACTGGAGCTTTGGCTGAACTTCTGGGATTTGGCTGGAAGCAGGAAGAGCTAAACTTGGCTTGGTGGCCCACATCCCAAGTGCCCTCATTTCACAGGACATCCGGCTTTTTGTCTATCTTCCTGGCCAGGCCCTATGAAGTTACTCACAAGCTCTGCAGCCCACAAAACTCCCGCTCCCTTCTGTCAGTTCTATGAAGAAAAGGAGCGTCTACTCTCTCAGGTTTATGGCACGCTGTTGATATTTGAGAATTTTAATTCACAACACTCCTCTGTGCTCTGGCTAAGGAATAAGCTGAAAAAGGCCCAGACACCAAGACTTTAGCAGTTGTGCCACTGCTAAAGCAAGATTCGAGAAGGTGGCTTGGACTTGAAGACACAATGGCTTCCTACCCATTTACCCAAGAGATGTTCTGAGCCAGAGCAGCCAGACAGCTAACAGACTTCAATACTCTCTTCCAGGGCAACGACTTCCCTGGGGGCCTTACAGATGGAAAAAGGCAGGTGAAATCTACAGGCGTGAGGCAGAGAAAGACATAAAACCCCAACAAAGCGTGGCAGGACACCTCAACACCTCACCAGTCTCTTCTAGGGGCAGAGGGGAGAGAACACAGCGACTTCCTTGCTCTCTCAAAAAGGCAGAGGTTCCTAAACTCATAGGCAGGGAATCCAGGGAATGTGGAAGCAGCCACTGCCACGCTCCTTCTGAGCCGCCATCCCCATGACCACAAGGTTTCCATGAACCCGTAAGGAAGAGGAAGACTGGAGTCAAACAACAATGATAAAGAAAAGTAGGGACAGAAGTGCAAGGACAGAGGAAGCGTCAGAAACCGGAAGACCACTGAAGGACGATCCAGAGATCCAAGGACCTACCAGCTTGCTGGTAGCTGCTAAACTCACCGAACATCCCACACTGTGTCCAAAACATACCGCGCAGGCCATGGAGAAGGCTAAAACAGAAAAATGGCCACAGTCCTTACATAACTGCTCCTTACTCAGAAATATGCCTTTTATGTGTTTTACTGGGACTGGAATACAAAAAAAAAAATGGATACTGTTTATTGAAGAAGTAAAAAGCCTCATGGAATATAAACTAAGATCTTTATTATTTAATTAGTGCAGGGTTTTAAATTGACCAAAATATCCAGATTAACCTAGTTTTCAAAATGGTACTTTTCATCTTTGAAAATGCTGGGAAGTGGCATTGCCAGGTCGAAGGGAAATCTTACACTCAGGACAAAAGAGCCCATGAGCTCATATCAGGAGCTGCCAGCCGCTCCCTCTAAAGGAAGGATTTCCTTCATGCCCACGAAAATCACAGGTTTTCTATGGTAGGCGAACGGGAGGGTGGGAACGGAGCCAGTCAGTATTTAACAGTGAGTCCCCGTCGCCGGGGGTGTTCCAGTAGGGCCACACAAACTTTAGAGCAAACAAGAACTTGCTGCGGACAGCTGGCTAATCTTCCTGGATTAATCAAGTTGGAACCAAGTTGACAAGACACAGGCTTGTTAAAAAGAGCAGTGCACACTTGACAGAATTCCCCATTAAAGCTATTTTTAAAAATACCTAGAGACTTAAAAATTTACAAAAATAACTTGGTGTTCTTTGCATACAAGTGTGACCCATTTAAGAAGAAATTTATGGCAGCTGAGTCCTTCAGTGATCTCATAAAGTTTGGAATAGAGACACGTTCACTTTTGAAGATAGGGTAAAACCTAGCACATCAGAGCAGACACAGTATTTTGCACAGTTTTTCTACTGAGATTATAATGGCATTTTGAAAATTTGTCACATACAGAGGGAGTTTCTTACGATCCTGGAGGAGATAGCTGAAGAATTCATGGGTCTTCGCTGCCATGTAGCTACTATGCAAACAAATGCTTAAATTTATTTTAGGGAAATACTGAGGAAACTTGTTTATTACAGATCAGCTGTATTAAGTGGACCTGGGATAATTATGTGTACATGAATATGTTACATGATATTTTAATACCAGGCTTGCTTGGGACTTTCCTTTCCTGGCTCTGGGGAAGCAAAAGGTCGTATTGGGGAACTTCATACGGCAAGGAACAGAATTCTGTCAACTGTGTGAGCTCAGAAGTGGGTCCTTCTGCAGTCGAGTCTTTGTTGGGACCCCAGCCTTATCTGACGTCTTCACTGTGGCCAGGGAACCTCGTCACACTACACCCAGACTCCTAGCTCGCAGAAACTGAGATAAAGCCTGTGTGTTGTTTGAAGCTGCTGTGTATGGAAATATTGTTAGGCAGCAATAGAAAGCTAACAATCATCTCCGAGAGTGGAATGATTGTTTTTGGAATCTGAAGCTCTATCTGTAAGGAATTCTGTGGAAGAGTCAAATGAACAGATGGTTGTGTAAATACCTAAAATTGCAAGTGTCTAACTCAAACCAGGACCGGTTCCCACATAGACGGCGGGAAGTCTGGCGTTTGAGGTCTTCATACTCTTTCAGCAACACGCACTTTGTAGATACAGAGCTCTCTGCTCCTGAAAAGATCAATGCCACAGACTCTACAGTGTGTCCTCATGAAGCTGAAAAGATGTTGGAAAAAGTCCATTTGCTACATAGTTCTTATTTCACCAAAAAGATACTTTTAAAAATTAACCGTAATGCAAACACAGAGCCAGTAGGTAAGGTACATCGTTCTCATTCCTTAAAACCAAGAACAAACTTCTTTGAAAGCCAAGGCTCAAAGGTTGTTATTTTATTATTTTTTGTTAGCAACTCATGTGATACAGGGTGAAGAAATTCAATAGAGAAAAATGCTTGAAACAAATTTTCTCTACCCTATTTTGTTTTCTGCTTTTGGAGCATGGCTTCTCCGGGTTCATTCTGCTGACGGAGCAAGAGATCCTTTGGAGCAATCCAATATAGCTGAAAACAGCTCTGAATAGCCCAAGCCGACAAAGGAGATAGGCCCCGGAGGCCTGGTTCTCTCATTCCCCTATGGGAGAACAGATAGTCAAGCTTTTATCCTAACCTGACGGATATTTTGCAAACCTCAATTGCACTTGATTTCCAAATGGGATCTAAGAACTTTGGTTTGTAAAGAGGCATTTATTCTGCTGGGGGAAAAAATATCAAACTGGAACTGACTAGGATCACTCTGAAACAAAAGGAGTAATAGAAGTTTGGGGCATGGATTCTTTGAAAGAGTCACACAGCCATTTAGAGCACTGTTTGGTGATCAAAGTACCAATTCCAGCTCTAAGACAGCTGGTGGGTCTCAGAGCCCGTGCTGATTGGAAAGCCATGGAGTGTTCTAGAGAAGGAGCTTGAGGTCAGCCACGGGAAGGAGTCCTCTCTGATGGAAAGGTGGTACCAGCACGCCAGCGTGCTCAGGAGTGCGGCAGGACGGTGACAGGTTCCAAACATGCACAAGACCCGCAGGAAGGGGAAGAATTCCCTCCCAAACCATTCTAACCTCTGCCGACCTCTTCATGAATACCATCAAGGCTAAAAAGTTGACATATTTCCAAAAATAGATTTTTTCTGTGTTCAAATATTGCCTGTAAGGCTCCTAGTACTAGCGACCTTTTAATAAAGCATTCCCTCAGCATTTAATCCTAAGCAGCACGATTTTTGTTGACGTCCAGCAGTTTATCTATTGGAATAAAATGCTATTTTCAAGCAAATTCAGTTAGAAAATAATACACTATACTTTGGTTACCAGCAGGGCCCCATGTCATTTAGATAAAATTGCAAGTGATTTTTCCAGGATTATGGTAGACTAGTATTTGTTTGAACAAAAATGTACCCGATTTTCCATCTCCAATTTGGCTCAGGTATTTTTTTCTTTCTTTGAATAAAACTAAGTTATCCATTAGGACAATCTAAACTGACGTTAGTGTCAATGTTAAAATGTTTTAATTACCAAAAACTTGCAAGAAAAACTCAGAAGGATTAATTGTAGATCATGCAAATCTAAAAGCTTCTGTAGCGCCCCCTTCATAGCTCACTGAGCAGCTAGTAAGAACAGTTTTGGGGTTTGTTTCTGTTTGTTTTGTTTTGTTTTCCTGTGTAGTTTTCAGATGAAATGCTTTTGGATCTAAAGAGATTCCTATTGGCAACTTCCTCCTCTATTTGTATTTCTGAAGGATGGCCACCTGCTCAGGTCCAGCTTTCCCAAGAACCTAACCTCCTACATTCCATCCCAGGCCTCCAGGGAGTGTTTCCATGGTTCGCTGGAGCAAGTGCGGGAAAAGAAAGAGGCCAGCAATTACAAATGAATTCTGATTGTTTCCTGTAGCATAATTGCACTTCAGGAATGCCCAAAGGGCTCATCTACAGGGGTAGTCCAAAGTCCCAGAGAAACAACTTCATGTTTCTGGTTTCTCCACTCAGTAGAATACTATGCAACCATTCCAATGGAAGCAGTAGAAGCAGGTTCAACTTAAATGTTGTTAATAATATAAACCTTTGCCTATGGGTTTGGATAGCACAGGTCTTAATAAAAAAACCAAAAAGTCTGAGAAGATATATACCAAAGTGTTAATAGGGACTATTTCCATGTGGAGAAAAGAGTTTTCCTTTCTTTTTCCCTCCTTCCTTTCTTCCTTATTTTTGAATTTTCTCAGTGTTCCACAATAAGCATTTATTACTCTTGTAATTTGTAAAAATGTTTGCCAGGTTCTCTGGGTACAACCAAGTAGATATTTAGACACTAAAGCTTCTTCCTACTCCTGAGCTTGCCCCCACAGCCCTGCAGATCTCCGGCAGCTTGCCCTCTGGCCCTAAGAGAGGGAAGATGTCTTTAAAAATCAGATCTGGAGCTGAATTCTGACACTGGTAGCTACGGCCCAAGTGACATTTGGAAACTTGATGAGCTCAGTAACCCTCAGATATCTTGCATGTAAAATAAAGGATGTAACACTCTCAAGTATTACAGTCGAATGAGGGAAGCGTTTTAATCAAATGAGGTCAAATTAGATATTAAAAAGTATTTGTAAACTGTGAAACAATCTGCAACTATGAGCTCTTGTACTGTCCTTGCTGTCCACACATGAATAGGACACTCAAGGGGCTGGAGTCCAGTGTGGCAGGATGGCTACTTATAAGTGGGCTAGGGGCACGTAGAGGCATAATCATTCATTTTTGACAGAGACGCTATTATCTAACTTGAATTTCCCTGGTCATTTCACTAATGGTCTTTCTAGTTATTTCTTCCCAATCCAATATTTAAGCAAAAAGGCCTTAAGAAACATTAGCTGTGAAACACGAGGAAAGTGGTACACAAGTAGAAGGAACAGTTTATAAAATGTCCTGAGCTATGGCCAAATGCGGTCACTGGCTCCAGTGCTTGAGAATTACAGCGCCGGGGTCAAGACAGTACAATAAAAGCCAGATTTGCTGAAAATCTCCAGGACTTTCTCTGCAAGATTGGTTATATGCCTGGAGTAAGAGAGAACACAAACATATTAATAAAAATAGCAACTCAAAATTGCCCTTTGACGGTGAATTTTTGATCCCCATGAAAAATACTAGCATAAATGAGTGTCTCTGAAAACAGAAAAAAAATTATTGCATCTTGTCTGTTATCTGTCTATTTGCTGTTTTCTCTCGGCACAGCCACAGTTAGGTTCTTCTAAACTTAGAAGTTATTTCACGGAAGGCTTGAAACCACACAATAATGAGTAAGAACGACAAGGGTCTCATCTGCTTGGGCACCCAGATAGCAGTTGAAAACTTTGTGGATTTCACTGTTTCAGAGAAATTGCAGATTTGCAAGGTGAAACTCAAATCCTGTGCCTACAATCACCAAGTGGTAACATTTTGCTTTATCTGTGCGTGCTGTGTTGCTGTTATTGTTGAGCTTTTAAAGAGAGAGTCGTCAATTTTTTTTCATTAGTTTAAATATCTTCATTAATTTAAATATCTGAAATTCATTTCCCCAAAGGCAGAAGATGCTTTGGAGTTTCCAGCTGTATTTGAGACTTCCTTAACTTTTCAAACAATTGATAGAGGATCTCCTTGCAACTGTACTTTTGGATTCCAAGACCAGTCCTGCCCCTTAATATGTCCTTTAGCAAGTCACTTCATCTTTCCAAATTCAGTTTTCTCATCTAATGAAAGAGGGAATTATATTTCTGTCCTTGGAGAGGAAGGGCTAAGTGAAATACTGGGAAGGCTCTTTGTAAAATTTCAGTGTATATATAAAATATTATTATTTACAGTACCAATGAAACGACATCAACCCAGGTTCTCCTAACTATAACTGGCCCTAAAAAACCACGTTGAACCTCACATCTTTGGGAAGAGCACGGTGCCTCTAGCAGTGCTGGTTTGGGGAGGCGCTCAGTCAACCAAGGCAGGAGGCTTCTGTCTCTAAAGCTTGGTGGTGGAGCTGCAGATGGCTTCGGAATCGCTGCTGGCCTCACCTGCAGGGTTTGGCTTGGACTGGGCTTGAGAATCTGCATTTCCTTTCTTGTCTATTTTTTTTCTTTTAGGATTGCATTTATTTTCCTGCAGCCACAATGGGAGAGTCATTTTCTCTATTTACTCTATTCAATAGAATTTCCAAAGCTAACGCATGGAATTCCACTTGAAATCAACTCCCAAAACACATCACACATTAGTACTGCATCACACACACTTAGAGGAAGAACAAAGGCAAAGGAAACATTTACATAATGCAACGTAAGGTCAGCTTTTTTTCAGAACATCAATGCTATCCTGTCCTTTGGATATATTTTCTTATGTTTGAAGCTCTATTAAGACAATACATTTTACTGTTAGGGAAAAGTTGCAGCTAAAATAAGTAAATAAATCTTTTCAAGGTGACAAGTCCAGGGAAGAGCAGTGCTGACTGCAAACATGTCAGACCCAAAGTTAAAGTCCATATTCTGACTCCTTGAACATTCTCCAGCTCAATTTTTACACACTGGAGTACATTGTGGATTCTTGAATAGCCTAATGGGTGTGGTTTTCCTTGAACTGTAGAATAATCTCCTTGCATTCACTACTCAGAGATAAGAGAAGCTGCATTTCTAACAGACTCCCTGGTGCTGGAAGGCTGCTGGTTTCAGGACTGCCCTTGGAGAATCCAGTGCTCTGCATGCAGTCAGGATGGGCAGATTTGTTTCACAGGTACCCCTATGTAGGAGAAAGCTAAGCCTTCACTCTAAAGTTGTATTTTGCAAACATCAGCAGGCATAGAAATCAGGAGAATGCTGTTATGTGAATTTGCTTCAACAGGTCTGACTCACAGGTGCTGCTTTCGCCGTGGGCCCAGGGACCAGGCTCTGACTCACAAGGCTGCGCAGTACACCTGAGGCCACTGCGCTTGCTTCCTACTGAAAAAGGCAAGGCTGTTCCCTACTTATTACTAAATATTCCAAGCTTCCCACTCTCATCCTCGTCTGCTCTTCAAATAATGTAGGGAGTTCAAACTTGAAAACCCCAAAGTGTTTTTCTTAAATTATCTTATTTAATAAAATATTCGAGGGAGTTTTCCAAAGTACCCACAATACAAAAATACTGAAAAAAACCACTGTGCATCTATGGCTCTTGCCTGCCAGAGACAACACTATTTCAGTCCTATTGAACCCATCATTTAAAATGCCTTATGAATGAAATCATCATGGAAGAGTTCATTCTTTTAACTTTAAATTAAAATTATATAAAATATTATGCATTTTTGATAGGGAGAGAACTGTTTCAGAGACAGCACTGTTAGTTTGTCCAAGATTTAAATAAATAAAAAGGAAAAGACAGACTTTAAGGATGAAATGGCTGTTTTCCTTCAGGGAAGGAAGGAATAGAAAGGGGGATCAGACTTAGGGTAAAGGGAGAAGGGGAAAATTAATAATCAAGGGTAATTAGTACCATTAGAGATCTCTTCCGGTGTCTCCATGGACTTTCCAGGAAGTGGTTGGAAATGTTGAAGTATGGCTCTTGGAAGCCAAGGGAGAAAGGATATGGAGCAAGATCAGGTGAGTAATCACCCCTGCTGTAAAAATTCAGATGGCTGGAGCCTTGGAGCTACACAAAAGGTGGTACAAATTAATGGGCAGCCTCCAAAATTATATATATATATATTTTTGAGAGAGACAGAATCAATTTTTATTGAGTTTTTCACATGAGTTTCATTGCTGACACTTACTTGTGTACGTGAATGCTGGGGTTTGAACCCGTGTACTTGCGCATGCCAGGCAAGCATTGTAACTGCCGAGACACTGCTCCAGCCCGCAAAGGTATAATTTTTAATTGTGTTAAAGTTCACAGTTAAAGAGTGAGATGGCAGTAGTAATAATGTGGGGTTTTTGAGATAAAGCCGGATTTTCTGCTCCCGTTGGCAAATGGAGTCTGGGATGACTACAGAGTCCAGCAGCCAAAATAGCCCACTTCCAGTGTTTGCAGCTATTCCCAGCTAAAACTGGGAATTTGGGCTGGCTGCAGGTTTCTGCAGCTGAAATAGTGTTAGCAGCTCCCCAGCTATAAGCTGGGTGTTGCAGCTCTTGGTGTAGCGGAAATTCACCCCGAGAATTTGGTGCTAATCTTCTGGGTTCTTGTCTCACAAATTTGAATAAAATTCACAGACAACCATGGAAAGAGGAGTAAAAAGGAGTAGGATTTATTTAAGGAAGGAGAGCAGAGACTCTGCAAGGTGGAGGGGTACCTGGAAACAGGATACCGTCCAAGGGAGGTTAGGCCAGGGGTTATGTTGATTTGGGGTATGAGCATAATTAACATTCATGCAAAGCAGGCACTGAGAAATGCATCTACATCATTGGTTGAAACCTATGCAAAACAGGCATTGAAACTAAGCACCAAAGTCATTGGTTAAAATCTATGCAAAACAGGAAGCAATTCTTTCCAAGTTCCCATCTGTGTGCACCCCCCACTTCTTAGTTTTTCCCCCTCTGGGACAAGGGAGTTGCTCTCACAGGTGAGCCTCATGGTCGTTTGCATTTCAAGGCCCTGAACATACCCATTAATGGCTCTCTACTGGCCAGCTTCTAGGTGTGGTTGAATGGGGTCCATTCTACCTGGTCCTGACTACCAGCCATTTTACTATCTCTCCTAAAACTCTCTAGTAAGGCACTGTAGGATTAATGCCGTGTAAGTCAATCCTTTCAGATGAGTGGTAGAAAACAGAGCTAGTGAGGAAACAACCTCAAACTAAAGTGCATCAGGATCACCTGGACAGCTTGTTATAAGAGACTGCTGGGCCCCATCTTCAGTGTCTGAGTCTGTAAGTTGGACAAGGAGGTCAAGAATTTTCATTTCTGACACACTCCCAGTATTTATGCTGCTACACTTTGTGTGTTAGTTAAGTCCTCCTTGCTGTAACAGAACATCCAATGTAATCGACTTAAAGAGAAGAAAGATCTATTTTGGCTCAAGGTTTCAGAGGTTTCGGTACATGGTCATGTGGTGAAGTTGTTACTCGGCCCATCAAGGTAGGGTGCCTGTGTTAGAGCAAAGCTGCTCAGCAAGGAAGAAAAAAGGAAGCAGAAAGAGCCTAAGAACTCCCACTAAGCACCACCTCTGAACGGTTCCACCACCTGCCAATAGATCAATGAAACACATGGGCCTTTGTGGGAGATTCTACATCTAAATTATAGCATTTACAAATCATTATTTCAGATCAGGTCTTCTCAACGTTGGCACTATTTTTTTTATAAGCTCATTTTATTAAATTCAAAAGAAAAAATTGTCATTTTGAATGTTGGGCAAATAACAGCAATGAAAATAACTTTTATGTCATTGCTGTCTTCTTTTCTTTTTGACCCTATTTTTCATCTCATCCTGCTTCTTTATCTGTGAGGAACCTTGTCACTTTTGACATTCTAGGTCAGATAATTATTTTGTGGAGCTGTCCTGTCTAGCATTATGCCTGTCCTGTGTTAGATGCCAGTAGCACCCCAAGTTGTTATAGCCAAAAATGATTCTTGGTGTTATCAATGTCCCTTGAGGGTTAAAACTACCACCATTTGGGAGCCACTGCTTTAAATAATATAACACATCAGGAGATGTCTATAGGTCTATAGGTCAATTCAGACACTAGAGGGGACTTGATCTGGAAAATGAAGACATGCATAGAATAAGGGAACAGAGCTTGCAAGGTGGGCCATCCAGACTTGCAGAAATTAAATGATGAGTTTATGATTGAGGGCTCAGATATGCATAGAATAAGGGAACAGAGCTTGCAAGGTGGGCCATCCAGACTTGCAGAAATTAAATGATGAGTTTATGATTAAGGGCTCAGTTTTTAGTTTTTAATGGGTTAACCCCAGAAAAATCAAGTTTAGAACTAACCTCTACCCTAATTCTGTTGCTTTCAGGGTTCTGAAACATTTAATAATTACGTCCAATTTATGAATGTCCCTTTGTCCTCTAAAACGTGGGCTTTCTGGATCACCATCTCATTTACATTTAAGTGTCTTCAAACAGGACTTCCTTATCTTGATGTCTTTGCCATTTGTTAGACCAAGTAAGGGTTCTACACAGGTGGGAAAGCTTATTCCACACTGAAGAAAGGATTAAAAAACAAAATCACTGAACCTGAGTGAATTTTTACAAATTTAAATCTTGAAACCACAGATCTTTAGGCCATCCAGTTTTGAATGCGAACAGTGATAAAGGCCCAAATCCTCCTCAGTTTACTATCACTAAGGCCTTGTTATTCAGATTGTAGCCACAGGGCCAGGAGCATAGGCTGAAAAAATCTCAGTCCCACTCCAGACTCACTGAATCAAAAGCAGTCTTTTAACAAGATTCCAGGTGATTTGTGTACTTTAACATTTGAAAAGCAGTCAGTGAAGGTTCTGATATACTTTAGGCTTCAGAAGTTTCTAGGAACCATATATTTGTTTAAGATGAGTAATTTTGCATACACTTTATGACTTTGTTAAATGCCCATCTTTCTCTCTAAATTGGAGCCCCACAAAAGGAAGTCTGCTCACTGTTGGACCCCAGAGCCACACAGCCAGTGCTCAAAAGTCTGAAAATCAAATTAACAATTTGGACCCTGGAATCTCATCCCAATCTTCTTCCCCCAACCTCAGATGGACTTCTGCAAAGGTTTAACTTCTTAATAAACATACTTTGAAAAACTGAACTTTCTCAGATCTCCAAGGAATGATTAGGAAAGATCCCTGAGACAAAAACCAAAAAAATCACGCAGTTTAAAACTTTTTACTTAAATTATGTATTTATGCAAGATTTGAGTCTCCCAGCTGCTCTGAGTTTTCTGAGTATTGGGAAGAAAGAAGCTTTGAATGAATTCTCTATAATTCTGCACAAGGTCTTTTACTATTGCATGGTTTCATTAATTGTTTATAGTTGCTTTTTTCCTCAGGAAAGATTATTGGAGTATGGGTCAAATGTTATAAATTAACAAAAGCACTAGCAAAAAAATGCTTACAACTTAAAATGCACATATGTATTTATATATTTGTTATAACTTACCCTGCCTTTCCGTAAAAGAATTTGAAGCAAATGTTTACAATGAAATAGCATAACTTAACTAAAACAATTTGGTAAGCAGCTGCATGGGTTATAGTGGTATTCTGCTCTTTCCCTGTGTGTGCTGATGAAAAGTGTCTCATATTTTATAACCCACTAAGTACAATAATGTAGGTAACAATCATTATCCCTCCTCCTCCCAAACACTAAAGAGGATTCTACTACAGATGACTTTTGTGAAATATCAAAGTACTACCTCAGTATTCTCTTCCCAGTTTCTCCCTCCCTCTCCCTCTCTCTCTCTCTCTCTCTCTCTCTCTCTCTCTCTCACACACACACACACACACACACACACCTTAAAAAAAACCCAAGGAAACAGAAAACTGATATTAACAGTGTTTTATTTACAAAGAATTGTTTTTATTTGACTGGAAAACCACTAACATTTTTCACTTTAGGAAACATTAAATAATAAGCAAGATGTTATACAGTACTTTGGATAACTTCTTCCATCGATTTAGTGCAACATATTATTGGCACCTAAAAGTGAAATTTTCAATTATTTTCCCCTTTCATCTTCAACTGTGCAGTTATATGAACAAAAAGGAAATGAATCATTAAGAATGGATCAAAGACCATATTTTCTGGCCCTTATTCAAAGGCTCAATGATTTATATTCCCCCGCTTTCTGCCTCTACAAGTTAAATGACAAGACCTTCTTTTAGACTTATTGTTCAAAAAACATTACCATTTTGTGGAACTTGGAAGCTTCCAATTGGTAAGAGAAAGGGAATCATACTGAGATGAAGGAAAGGTCTAGAGGTGCTGTGCGTGACCCTCTGTCAGTGGCCAAGTTAACCTGCCACACACAAAGGAGAGAATGCACCAAATAAAGATGTCTCTGACCTGTGTTCCTTGGTAGGGTTTCTTTTTTAAAAAAGAAAGAAAAGAAAACCTGAAATATCTAATCTTTTGAACAAGTGAAAGGTTTATACCTTTACCAAGAAAAAAAATTTAACACTAACCACAATTAGGATATATTAAAATATCTGTCCATCACAACCTTTTCAAAATTTTTATTGTGGTTTTTGTTTTGAATTTTTTTTGTTTGTTTTGCTTTAATACTGCTAGGTTTGCCATAAAAGGAGAAACCTTTTATTAAGCTCAGCAACTTCCCCCTTTGTTCCCTGTTAGGAGGTCAACAGGGAAATACTGAAATTAGAGTCTAGTCCAAATTACTTAGTTCTGAAGATGTTCATTATATGCTAGTACTAGGTCAAATTGTCCCAGAGATTCCGTAATCTGTTACTTTTACCTTGAGGTAAGCATATCTAAATTTTTATCTAGCTTTTTTAAAGAAACAGAGACAGAGAAATCTTCACACTTTTTAATAAAGATTTGGATTTAACAACTGTCCCTGCCAGGAAATGCTCCCTCACACTCTAGTCTAAGCCCATTTCCTCTGGTTCTATTCTTAGTGCATATGGAGAACAGCTGGTCACTATCCTCTCGGTGCCAACCCTTCATACACTTGAAAACCATCAATGGTTTGCCCCTCAGTCTTCTTCTTTCCAGGCTGAATAATCCCAGTTCCTTTAATTTTTCATCATAGATCTTTTTTTCCAACCCTTTAATCATCTTTGTGATTCCTGGCAAAAACAGCAGAAAATATTTTGATTACTTAATTAGAAATGAAGAAAATTCTCAGGAGTAAGATGCCTTTTAAAAGTTATGTATTTTTTTAACATAAAGGTAAAATATGCAGAGAGGAAATATACTTGGGGGGTCTGTTGATGCTAGAATTCCAATTCTGTCTGTTCCTCTGGTGTGTGAATCCCAGTCCAACACATCCAATACCTCTGTGCACACAACTTGCTTCTTAACTTAACATAGCACATGCCACGCAAGCTATACCTGTGGAAATTCAGCATGGCAATCTGTTCCTCTGGAGCTTCCCCTGTGCCTCCTCTTACCTTGCTTCCATAAACAGGATCTTTGCTTTAGAGCAACTAGAACTTCTACAAAGCTTCTTACAGATTATCAGACAAAGCCATGTTAAGATGGTAAAGTTGTCAGTTTTAAAGTATAACTTGAAACAGTGAGGGTTTTACATGTCAACTGAAGTTTTGTGTCTCCTTAAATAGTTTACTCTAAATAGAGACCAAATTCAAGGCAAGTAAAAAAGAAAAAAAATCATCACTCCACTACCATAACCTGATACCGGTGCCATTTTTTTTCCTTGCTGCCAGTGTATTGGTCATGGAACTAAATGACATTTTGCCATGTATTTTTTAACTCAGGAGTTCACAAGCTGCCTTTTACCTTGCAACTAGAGTTTGTAAATATTAGCAACACATAGATACTTAATATCAATAGCACATTTACACAAAACACAATACTACAAACAAGGGATTTCGTGCCCACTCTACATAAATGTCTTTAAAAGAAAAGCACGATAACAAGAATAAATGCTTCTTGATATGTTATACACCCTTCTGTTATAAAGTGAATGGCAGTGAAAGTCAGAGCTCAGGTGAGGCCAGAACTAACTTGGGTGAAGAGGATAAACCAATTTCACAAGCACACTATACATCATATCCTAAGAAAAGCCAATACTACTCATGGTACAACAATGAACAGGTAACAGGATGACCATATGCATGGATTTCTTTCAAAAACTTCTCCCATAATTTGCTACAAGGAGCACTCTGTAACCAGGATGAAGGATGATATAGGTCACGCACGCTGAAGGCCTTCCCAACCGGCACATAACATGGAAGGCAACAATCCAAAATGGCCTGCATGTCTACAGATGCCCCTGTACTTCAAGGAAGGTGTCACTGTTCACTGGGATTGCACAAAAGCAGGCCAGCAAGATGAGGGTCACAGACCAGACTTCCTCTTGACCCACTGACCCACTCATCTCCTAGGCCTGATAAGGAGAAGACTTGGAGAGAAAGTGAGGATTAGAAAAAGACGAGGGAGCAACATAGGAGTTCATGGCTAGTTCTGGAGTTGTTAGCGTTGTTCAGAGCAGTGGCCTTTTCTCAAGCTCACATCATCCAATCCAATCTCCCCAGTGTGACCATGCCTTTTTTCACCTTTGAAGATGACCTAGGGAGAGAACGCACACACCGGTCAAGCCTCCTCTGCCCCTTTCCAATGCCCTCTCACTTAGCAAATTAAAGGCAAACTTTCCCCCAAACTAACATGAAGCGTATGCAATAGGAGGAAAGACCAGCACATAGCTGCCAGAGTCACCCGAGGCTTATCTTTTGGCAGAAACTTAAATAGTCAGTAACCTGTTCATCAGATCATGTTACTCAGAACCAGTTACTCTTTAAAAGGCCGTTCTAAACTGTAGACCAAGACACTTTAGGAATGCTTGTAAAGTAGACATGTTTGTCAAAGATTACCAAGCTTAGAAGTGAGAAGATGGAATATAAAGGTGCAGAAATTAAGAGCCAAAGACGTGAAAGATCAAGATCATGCAGCCCATCTTAGATGTTTAGTTCCTCCTTCTGAATAATTGGCTTTATTGTGAAAGCATGGAACAGAATCCAATACCATAATCCAGTTACACGGTTGTTTCACCTATGTAAAATCCCCAAACTTTCACTGCTCTTGTATTTAATCTTCTGTAAGAGTATCCCTGACCCTTAAAAACAGGAGAAATCTTTCAGTGCTGTGGTCTGACACATTTTCTTTCCTTGTTTCATTTCTTCAAGTAATATAAATATTAAGAAAATTTAAAAAATATATATATCAAAGGGAGCCGGGCATGGTAGCACACACCTATAATCCCAGCACCTCAGGAGGTTGAAGCAAGAGAATGGTGAGTTCAAAGCCAGCCTCAGAAACTTAGCAAGGCCCTAAGCAACTTGGTGAGACATCTCAAAATAAAAAATAAAAAGGGCTGGGGATGTGGCCCAGTGGAGCACCCCTGGGTTCAATCCCTGGTACCAATAAATAAATAAATAAATAAATAGAAAAGAAAAAGGAGAAAAGAAAAAAAATCAAAAGGTAAGCCGGAATGCAAGTATCCTGGTAAATGTGTAATAATGGCGTCTGACTTCTCTTCTAAAAGTTTCTAGAAACTAACAGACAAGCACAGATGCAGTCTTCCTAGCAAAAATCTTATAAGCATCAACATAAAGATGACATTTTTCCAGGTGCATTCCTTATTTTGATGAAATGCTGTAGATCATTTTCTTGCTACCTCTGATGTGACTATTTAAAATAAATTTATGTGTTCAATCAAAGCTTTCCTCATATCTGGTTATGAATAGAACAGTGCTTTCCATCTCTGATTATGAATAGAACAGGCTTCCACCTGAGACTGCTTAACTATGACCTTTAAGGCAAGGCAAAAACATTGAACTTAACATTTTAAAATAGAAGGAAGAACCATGTCCACAGTAATTCATGGTAGTGAACTTCAGAAGTTTGAGGAACTGAAGGAAAAGGCAAGGCAGCACAATTCAGCCACCCAAACCCTTCAAAGGTTCTGTCAGCTACTTTTTTTTTTTAACTTTTCTATTCCTAATTGCTTTTTATTTATTTATTTCTTTAAGAATAGTAAGTCTTCACCATCGTGGGGAGCTTGGGGCTGGTCAAAGGTAGTAATGAAGAAAGATGAAGAAGCAGAAAGGAGTTTCAGAAAGAGGCAATGAATGGAGTCATCAAGCCCAGGAAAAAACACAAACCTTTGAGCCTCAAATCATTGAGCAAGGCTTCTTCAAATTCAGACCCCAGAGTTCTCCTATGAAAGGAAAACTTCCCAGGCTCTGCCTCCCCTGGGGATCTACTTACGCTCTTGACGTCAGCCCCTCGCAAGGTGATCTGTGTCTGCCTCCAGCCATGGCCACCATTTCTTCCCCACAGGGCTGCTCCGTGGGCACCGTGTTTTCTCACAAACACCTGGAGTGTGCCGGAGTGCAGCCCAGTCACCTTGTGCCTGAATGACAGGCACAGGTCCCCTGAATGCATGAGGTGGCCGAGAGGTAGTACCAAGCGAGCGGCCTTTCCCCCTGGGGCTTTGGCTGCCGATACTGTCAGATATTGTCCACCTGGAATGGGAAAAGCAGGGCCGTGTGTGCGGATATCCCTTTCCAGTGCAAACAGCACAGGCAGGGGTTTTACCTTTTGTTTTCATAGACTTCAGACTGTGACAGTCATTGGTAAAGAATTCCAGATTATTTTGAAGGAGAAAAATTTGACTTATTTCTATGCCTGTCTTAAATTCTATGTTTACAAAAATACAATCACTTGTTTTGCTCATAATAAAAGTTATGCCAAAGACATACAATAATAATCCAAACACTGACTGTTTCCAGTGGAATACGATCAGACATACATAGGCATATACAACCATACACAGATTCACCACCTTCTGATCCTTACCAATTTATGATAGTGTTGTCCAGCCCTTCTGACAAGCTGGTTGGATATTTTGGTAGACCTGACTCTAAATTTCCTGGGAGAATTTTCTGTGTGGATAATTAACCTCTGGGCAGTAAAGCACGTGGCCATTTAAAGAGGACTATATCTGTTTATTCTCTCCTTCCTCTGTGTAATAAAAGATCTCTAAATAAAGAAAAATCTTCAAAACAGTCAGAGCTGGCTTCGCTCTCACTAGTTCATACCTAACCTCAGGCACAGAGGTGGCCTAAAAATCTTCCACATCTTCCTGGAGCATCAGTTTTATTTGCATGTAAGTGGTTTAAAACACTTTTATATTAGAACCAATCTGTAACATCATATCTACTTTATAGAATATTCTATTAAACATAAGTGAATACAAAATCTTAATAAAAACTTCACTTTAGATGAATCACTTTGGAGATGTCCTCAGATCCCTAGGCATACAGAGTTTGCTTCCCTCTATTAGGGAATTAAAATTTAAATTTTTAAGCGGCAATGAAGTGGGGGTTACTGCTTCTCAGGGCAGAGTTATGAGTAGCATTTTGAAACACAATCCATGTACAAATGACTTTCCCTTCGGGCAGTTTCATCTCAGCCAACTGAAAAAACACACTCTATGTTTCAACACTGATTTGTCCACAGGGAAAAAAAAATGTGGTTGGAATGCTGAACACATGTATCTGTTCTGGTAGAAACTCCATTTGCTTTTCAGTTAAAAGAGCAACTCTGCTTTTCTATGTATCACACACCCAAGACATGGTAAGATCTGCATGTCTCTCATTCAAGTGTCTCCTCTAACAAGTCCTCATAGAGCCCTCCCAAAGTTACAGGTAATATCTGTATACTCAAGATGTGCCAGGCTCTGTGCTAAGTGCTCCTGGGGAGGTACCAAGAACTTAATGTCAGAACCAACCTTTCCCTCAAACCTCCCCATTATACTCCTAGGTGTTTAAGGTATTTATCAAATAAATGAATGATGTTCCAAGAACAGCAAAAGAAAAACTGCAGAAGTAGGTCCTTGACTCTTGACTTCACCCAATAAAAACAAACACATAATTTCTTATTTTGTCCCTTCCTACCCTTGCACCCATCCCCCCACAAATTAACCTCCCCAAAATTTTAGGTCAAAACATTTAGATGGATTTTAAAAGTCTGACTTTAAGTCACTTTTTGAATTATCATAGGTATTCTAGTTAAGACTAAGATATAGGGTTATTACCCAGAACCTGCAAGTTTTATGAAAACAGGGATTATTTTAAGCCCCTGTGGAATGTATTCTAATATCATTTTGCAAGTTGCTGCCTGCAAACAAACCAACTTAACAAAATCAAGGCATCCTAACAAAATATTCAAATAATCCTTCCGTATGTGTATTTAAAACTCTAAATCTTTGGATAGTGAAAAATTAGATTACAATCGTTCTTTTTCCATAGAACTGCTCTGTGAGTGCCAGGCTTTGGTTCCCAGCTCCTACTGGCCCCACCCTGACTGTGAAGAATTCTTCCCTGTATAATACAGGAAATGTTACCAATTTGAAAAAGTCACTAAGGGAAAAGTTAATCCACTATGCCCAAATAATTGCCTATTAAATAACAACTTCAATTCCAATTCTAAAATACCAGCGTATTATGTGAAACTATATTAAATATTTTCATTTATTTTAAAGCATTACAACATCTAAAGAATTGGGGAAGGTGGAGTAATAAATTATTAATGTTACAAAACTTAACAAGTTAGATACTAAATTTTTAATTTACTTACTTTGGATACTATACTTGTTGGTTCCTTTATGATTTTTATTTTACAAAGAGAATAATATGATATCTATTACTTTAACAAGTTAACTGTGTGGTCAGAGAAGATATGGGGAGTTTTGCAGGGATTTTATATGTATTTTATGGCCTGAGAAACAGGCCCAGGTAGAAAGATGATCATTATGATTTATTGGCATTTACCCCTTGCATAAAAATAACTTAGACTTTTTCTAACCAAAGAAGTAAAACATGCCCTTGGAGAGGGAGAAAAGCATAAAGAAAATCTGAATAAATTGTAACGCCAAAGCCTGGAGATAATTACTAACATTTTATCTTCTGAACTTTTCCCAGGTAAATACGTGAATATAAAATTTATTATCTTCTTCTTATTATTATTATTTGCAGTACTGGGGATTTAATCCAGGAGTGCTCTACCACAGAGATATAGCCCCAACCCATTTTTACTTTTTTAAAGTTTAGACAGGGTCTCCTTAAGTTGCACAGGATGGCCTCAAACTTGCAATTCTCCTGCCTCAGTCTCCTGAGTAGCTGGGATTACAGATGTGCATTGCCACACCCAGTTAACCCAACTTCTCAGGAGGTTGAGGTAGGAGCATCACAAGTTCAAGACCCAACTGGACAGTTTAGGTAGAGAGAACCTGTGTCAAAATAAAAAAAAATTAAAAAGCAGGGTTAGGGATGTAGCTCAGTGGTAAAGTGTTCCTAGATTCAATTCCCATTACTATTGGGTGGTGGTGGGGAATACTATATTTGCAGTGCCATAACTTTCCTTTTTCATTAAATACATCACAGCAATTTTTTATGTCAGGAAATAGCTTTGCACAGTTCTGAGTATATAATTGATCATTTAGTGAACTTCATTTTGAACATTTTAGTTTCTAAATTTTCACTTAAAAAGATGAAAAATATAAAATATTTAGATAAGCAAAAAAAATTTCTAAATATTTACAACACATGAAAAAGGGATAATTTTCCTTTTTACATGAAGAATTTTATAAATCAACAACTAAAAACAAAAAAAAGAAAAAGAAAAGGGATTACAGAAAATGATTTAAATATTTGAAAATACGGTCACCTTTCCACAAAAAGAGAGATATACAAATTAGAGTTAAAATGAGATGCATTTTCATGTGTAAGCTTGGCAAACATAAAAAATAGTTTCATAATATCTGATCAGGGGATGATTCTCTAATGTTGATGGAAATATTAAATGCTACAACACTTATAAAAAGGTGATTTTGTAGAATCTATCAAAATTCAAAAATGCAAATTACATTTTGACTCAGCAATTCCACATCTAAGAATTTCTTCTACAGATACATTCAACATATACGAAAACTTATCTCTACAGGGTTATTTACTGCAGCATTGTGTGGACTACTAAAAGGCTGGAAGCAACTCAAATACATCTCAGTGGAGAGGGCTGGTTAAATATGTTGCGGTACCTCTGATGAATAAAGGGAATGACAGCCTGGCATTAATAAGAGTGATGGTGCTGTATTTGAATTGACATCAGACAGTCTTCAGCAACAATGCCTAGTATTGTCGTAATGATAACTCTGGGTAGGAGCTTGCTTTGCTTTTAAGTAACTTGTTCAAGGTTAAAGTTAGGAGATGATGGTGCTAGGATTCAGCCTAGGCATTCTGGTTTCAAAGTACACATTCCTCTAGTGAACTCCTAAGGTAGTATTATTGGGTGACAAAAGCAAAGGACAGAAGAGGGTGTGGTTGTATATGAACACATCTCTAAAAAGAGTTAAAAAAAACCTGGCTACATCTGGGCAAAGTAAATAGGAACCAGATGTGGCAGAAAGCTTTCATTTTTATTATTAATTTATATTTCCATTTGTATGTATATTAAAATAATGATTATAATTCTGCTATAAATATACTTGTATGTATACATGGGCTTTTTTTTTATATTTAAGTAAATGTCTTGCAGCTCTCAGTAGTGGACGGAGTTGCCTTTAATCCTTGATCACCAAAGATTAGGGTTCCAGAAAAGGCCTCAAGTCTATCCTTATCTATAGAAGAAGGGCATCCTCAGGGCTACAGCCATATGCCTATAGTAACTTGTCATGTTTGTCAGCAGACAATTTCCCATTTCTTAGAGGAATGTACTAACTTCATTTCTCACAATTAAATTCAAGACTGAATGTGATAAACAAAACGTACTAACACCAAGAAGGGTAGTTAGAATTCACTTATCATACAGCTATTTCTTGAGGTTGTAAGTATATTAAATTGATGGTTTTCTTAAAAATATCAACATATAAAAATATTTTCAAATCTAGTTCTTGGATAAGAATTGTACACTATTAAAATCAATCATAGCGGAAATCCAAACATATATTCTTTTACAAATGGTACAATCTATGCAGAAACAAGTAAACAATCAGTTTGGTAATTAGAACAGTGTATAGAAATTATTTATTAAATAGCTGATAGTCCTCTTTGGCCTTTGCATGTGACACGCATATGCACACACATATACGAACACACTCTCTCTACTAAACCTCCAACTCCATCTGAACTTCCTAGGGAAAAAAAAAACAGGCATGAACAGGTAAGTTTCTTGGTATTTTCCTGTCAATATATGGTTATAATTTCCCCAAATATTCTACAAATATTCTGCAAACCCATCCATACGTATGACTTATATGCCTCCTTTTCCTTTCCTCCAACTCTGCCATCCTTTTGTCTTCCCAATCTTTTTTCCAAGTTACAAGCCTGATCAGCAATTTCCTTGGAATGTCCTGACGCATTCCATTCTGAACCAGAGGATCTCACACCTTATAAGGTTTTCCAATCAAACTTTATTTGATGCTGGAAGTTCTTTAAGAATACTTTGCTATACGCTACTTGGTCAAATACCCCCACCAACAGAGCTCACCCTTTCCACATAAGCTTGTTCTGAGAGTGAACCAACTCCAGCTCTCTGTAGTCTTCACCCATTGATCTGATTTCTCATCCCATTGTGCGCAGAGAGTGCAAATCTGATTCTGGGTCAATTATGGGAAAAACAGCCCTGCTCCACTACTTCTCCAAGCTAAACATTCTGGTGTCTTTACCTGTTTTTCATAGGCTTTGAGATACCTCTCTATCCAGGTCATTCTCTTCATTCTCTATTCATCCCAGACAACAAAGAATGCACTTAACCGATCTATGGAAATGGTCCATCTTTTTGAAAGTCACACCGCAGGATTCACTCATACTGGTTTCACTATCCATGAAAACTCTTAAGTGACTGGACACTTAAGTGTTCAGCCATGTTCCCCATCCCACAGCTGTGAGGCTGGTTTCTAGATCATGACCCATACCTTGTATTCACCCCCACTAAATATCACCCTCTTTTTAAAATATTTTTATTAGATGTATATAGAGATACAATTGAGGGGGAAACATTATCAAACCATCAATAACCAATGTATATATACTTAGTTATCCAGGGCTAATGCCAAATCATGGATGCCCAGCTTGGGTTTCCCCTGTTGCTGTTTCACCCAGAAGAACTCCTGCGTTAAATGGGTATCTCGTGGAGGAATGACATCTACTTCTGAGATGGTTTCCCCATATTCCCACTCTCCAGTCTCCTAGGAGTTCTTCCTACACCCTCCCCCTCCACATCTCCCTCCCTACACCTCCAAGTAACCTAGGGAGCCATCCCTCTATTGCATTGAGAATCATACAATTTGAAGTTATTGTTAGGTTAGCCGTCTAACATACTGCTTCCCCATGTATTCTAGCTTCCACAGATCAGAGATACCATTCGGCCCTTCAGTCTCTGAGATTGGGATACTTCACTAAGCATAATTCTTTCCATCTCATCCATTTGGCTGCAAAAGCCATAAAGATATCACCCTCTTAATTGTGACACATTAATCTTCCAGAAGCTGATTACGCCAGCACATGCAATTACTCTCTTTCTCCAGCTTCAAGTCAATAATAATTAGGTCAGTTTATCTTCAGTATCTAAGTTCAATGTATCATTCATCAAAGTTGTTGGTAAAAAATTGGACCAACCCTAGAAAAGCACCCTCCAAGGGCCACAGCCAGGAGTTATCCAGTCACCCAAATGGCTGTCATTTCCTTCCCATCCTTCTATACCAACACAATCTGATGACCACAAATGGTTTTTATCTGCTATTCTAATTTCTAGCCCTCCTCTCATTTTTCTGACAGAAGACAAAGGAAATTTGGGTCACGAATTTAAACATTTACAAATGTTGAAATATGTTGAAATGAATTCAATGCTATATGTTTAAATTTAGAAAAATCAAGTAAGTCTATTTTACATAGACTATCTACATACAGATGGTCTACGCAGAAGTGGAATGAGTTCTTCTGAGGGTAGCAGGGATTGCTCTCCCCAATGTACCTTACTCAATAGTTATTCATTATGACCATAAACATTATTTATAACTCTGTCATATGTGATTGCCAAAGATGCTTCCTTTACAAGCAAACTACTCCAGATCAGTGGTCAGTCACATCTACAGGCCTGTGATCTGCTAATGAGAAAAACACATTACCACATGCACTAGGTATTTCACTCTCCCACAATGGGAACAGTGTTGCCTATATTCCAAGTACTGAACTGCCTAAGAGGCTATACATGGGTAGGAGAAAAAGGCTTGGAGATAAAAGATGTGAAGATGTGAGTTTGGCACTAAATTCCACCATTCTCTAGCTATGTGGCCTTAGGAAACTTATATCACCCTCTCTAGGCATCTATATTTCCTCTGTTTAATAAAGACAATACTACCTGCTTCACAGGTTGGAAAAGAGGAGTAAATAAAATTAATGAGATGGCAAAAGGGTTGGGACTATAGTAGGTATTAAATATATGTTGGATTCTGTTTTATTCAGATACCTGTGACAATAATAACATCCGGCTTAACCTTAAATGAGTGGGAGTAATTTGAGAGAGAATGAGTGTGTGTACTGTGTGAGCTGTTACATGATATATTTTTGATAAAGGAAATTAAAAAACCCATTTGAATTTATTGAATATTCATATTTTTAAAAGTTTATCACCAATTTTTATTTTAATATACTTGTGTTACAATTCAGTCTTTAGGGATCTAATGAACACATTTTTGTTCTAATCTTTTAATATATTGCTACTCGAAATGTGCACTGGGGATCAGCAGCAGAGATATCCCTAGGGAGATTGTTAGACATGAATGAAAATCTGTATTTTAACAAGGCCCCCAGCTGACCTGTCTGCCTACTGAAGTTGGAAGAGAATTGCTTTAACAGATCCTAAGCTCTCTCAAGTTCTTTCGTGTTTTGTGCTTTATCTGTATATCTGTTACAGTATTTAAGAACTAGACTTCTAAAATAAATGGAATAACACCCTTTTTCTTCATATCTTGTCTCTTTTATTTTTTGAATCTAGAATCAGGAGAATAAAAAAGAAAAAGAATCTAAACTCCCTCACCCTTCCATTAAGTTGGTCTTATTCATAAAAGATTTAATTACTGAGGGAAGAAAAAAACTATGTAGCTTTGCTTCCTGAACTAGAACATCTTATAAACACTGAAACTTTAGACAAATAGGAATTGTGCAATTTAAAAGACTATAAATTTTCAAAGGGACTATGTCTTAATCCACCTTTCAAATAACTCACTCTCATGGAATGAGTGGTGATAACTGATAACTATTTTTCCCAGCATCTGACTTACAGTGAAATGTTTTCAGAGAGATAATCATAACTTTATAGAATTTCCCATTATCTCCTTTTACTATCAGTCAAATCTTTTATATATATATATATAAAATATATATATAAATTTATATATATAAAATATATATATATAAATTTACATACATATAAATATATATAAATAATCTTTAAAGGGACATAACTGAGAATACAAACAGGAACCATTATCAAGGCTGATTTATTTCTTTCTTTCTTCCTTTTTCCTGGGAATTGGCACTACAGATAACTTGAAATTTATTTGCTAGAATGAGTCTAAATGTTTTATTTACCAAGCTTTTTGAGAGAAATTAGCTGACCTTTTAATGAACTACCTGTCTCCCATAACTTAATTCCAACTGACAGCTAACAAATCTGGCTTATTTAAAAGCACATGGATACTGGGTATAATCTTTTATTAAACATTGTTTATTAAGTAAAAACAGAGATGTATTACAGTATACTTGATTAGCAGATATGATCAAAATGAAAAGTATACCAGGAAGAGTTAGATGAAATGGTTTTACCTGCTGGGTCCCTGATTGGTTCCCAGTGTAAGTCACTGTCTTTTTCCCTGATCCATCCACAAAGTCCATGGTCAAAATTACAAGTGTGTATCAGAACACCTATAAGGAAATGACCAGAAGGATGGGTAGATCACAAGCTGAACAAATAACCAAATCTGAAGACTAGGGGTAACTATATAATGAGTGTTCTCCCCTATCAACATTTAATCTCCCACCAGAACATCTTTCTATGAGGTTGAAAGGAAATTACATGAATCCTTTCTCAGCACAATTGTGCATGTGTGCTCAGCTGCAAAAACAGAACATACAAGTGTTGCCAAAACATGACCTTGTTATATCGTCACTTATAAAATATGATTTCCTTCTTGCAATTCAAATATTACTTCAATGTATTTTTAAAAAGAAAATGATGACTCATTATTTTTATTCAACTGGTTTGATTGAGTCATAAAATACAAAACAATAAAAAAGAAGATGTATAATTTTTCCACAATGAGACTGAACAATCTATAATTTAAGTTGAAAGAGGAAAATGGTGTCTACCTGGATCATCCTTTGCTTCATCATCTGCACTGATTCCTCTTTCTATTTCAAATACTTCAAACAAGTCATTTGAAGGCTGCCGTGGAACTGCAAGAGAGAAGTTTTTAGGTTATTTTTTTACAAATAAGATATTGATAATAAAGCATTACCTTTATTAACAAGGGGCAGCAGGGAAAGATCTAGGCATTTCATTCATCTGGATTCATCCAAAATATTTAATTACATTTCACATGAAGATTCATGATGTTTATTCTGCGGTGATATAAATTGTATAAAATTTTATACACTGTATAAAATTGTTTTCTAGTTTTTAAAATTCAACATAAAAATAAGTTAAAAGCCTTCATTTGGAAAAATACATTTGAAATGAGCTTTGAATTTCTCACAAAATACCAATCTCTATTAAACTTTAAGATTTATCCCTGGGCTGGAGCGGTGGCTCAGCGGTTTCGGCGCTTGCCTGGCAAGCACGAGGACCCGGGTTCAAATCCCAGCACCACGTACACAACTAAGTGTTGAAGCAACTAACGCCATGTAAAAAAAACTAAATAAAGTTGTTTCTCTCTTTCTCTGTCTCTCTCACTGTCCCTCTCTCTTTAAAAAAAAAAAAAAGATTTATCCCTATGAAAGATACGTTTTTGTGAACTTTAAGGCTGTTGTAACTGATAATGCCTACATTTGCAGTGAATGCCTTCTACCCCCTTCCAGTGAACACTGCACATTGTTGCACATATCTATTTTTGTGTCCTTCCTCACTTAAGTAGGTTCTCTGCCTTCTTTAAGATTTAGTCCAAACTTTCCTGGTGCAGCATTTACAATCCACCCCACCAAAATACACAATCCTGTCCAAACATGCCATTCATTTTTATGTCTCTGACCCCGATGCTCTTGTTCTTGCTAATTAATTGCCATACTTCCCCTCCTTTAAGACCCAGCGTAAATATCACTGCCTCTGTGAAAACTTTCATGCCCCAGGCAGAATTACATTCTTCTCCTGTGTTCCCTAAGAGCCCATGTTTACACACCTCTATTTCACACTTTCATAAAAAGAAAAAAAACTGGAGGTATTTACACATGCATGTGTCTTTCCCTCTGCTAGTCTCTGAGGTTCTGGAGGGCATCAATCCATCTTATTCATTTGGAATTTCCAGGGCTTGACCTGGTGACAGGCACTCAATAAGTGTTTACTGAGTGAATGCAAAGATATTGTCAGAAACCCATGTACTTTGTCAACACTCTTCTTCAAATGACAAGCTGGACAGAGCTTAAGAATCCACTTAAAAATAATTGATTCATTTAAATCATGTATTTATGCATTCATTCAATGTATATTTGATTCACAACCAAGTGCCAAGCACTGTGATAGGCACCAGGGTGACAGGTTGAGCAGAATGAACAAGACCAATAATGACAGGGATCTTATCTAGCTTGGATTCTAATGGGAAGAGCAGACATTAAACACGGAGACAAATGAACACTGTAACTCTAAATTTTGATACAGGGTAGAAAGGAAAAATGCCAGAAGATGTCATGAAGAATAACTGGGTTGGGGAGTAGCAGAAAATGTGGGCATTTCGGTGGTGGAGGCGAATTCCTGGCCATGGGCCAGGGAATGAATACTCCCTTCTGTTTGCCAGAACTTCATTTAATTAGCTCTATTTTTGTAAGGCAGGGAGGAAAGGATGTAGAACATCATGAGAGAGATGTCAGTCAAATGAATTCTGTTTTCAGTGATGTTCCTATTATTCCTAGTAAGAATTTTTTTAAATTGACAATCCCATAACATTTGCTATGATTGTTTTTAGCCCACTACTACTGGGTTTTTCCTTTTTGTTTCAAAAGTCAAATTTGTGAAGTGACTTCTCTTCCCACAACACACACTCACATATATCTAGCTGGATGGGGATGAAAGAAGACAAAGCTAGGATAGAAGATAGACGAGCTCTAGGGACACACAGATCACTGGTGCACCTGCCTCCCTCTTTTATAAACTAAATGACTGAAGGCAATGATATCTAATTACCACCTCTCTTTCCTCATGTGGGGCCCTGAGAGGGGGGAATACCTTTATTATTTACTAGAAACATTACAAAGAATACATCATTTACTAGAAACATTACAAGAATACATCATTTCTCATGACAGAGAAAGTTATAAAAATATTAAAGAATAATCATGCTTTTGTTCTGTTTTCTTGTTGTAATTTATATAAATTATCCTGAAATGGAATAGCTCAACTCCTGAAGCACTGGTAGAGGCATTATGATAGTTTCTCAAGCCCTCTTTTCCCCCACATGTAGGACTGCCAAATGCACGGTCTTGACGTAGATGAGGAGGGGGCTGAATCACACAAAGGTGTCCTGGAAAAGGGTCTGTTATATCAGGCATATCAAGACGTTTCTCTCTGGGGAAGCATCATTTAATCTAAGAAGGGAAGAGGTTGAGTTTTTCAAGCAAAAACCACAGTGTTAGATTGGGGGAGAGGGAGGGTTTCAGTCAGCAAGTACAAAGAAACTGCTCAAAACATTTAGAGAAAGTAGGCCACAGTGGCAGGAAGATGTCTACAAATGGGGAAAGCACCAGAGGATGAGGTTGAGAAGAAAGAATGGATGAGATCACATAGTAGGAAAAGAGCAGGCCTAAAAAGTAGTCATCTCACAACTTGCAAAGCATCAAATGGTTCCTTAACACTTTAGGTACTTGATTTCCAAGAACTACTTAACTGAGCAATGGATGACCATGCACTGCACACTTTCACTGCATTGGGACCCAGTCCAAGGAATTTAGAGACCTCATACATTCCGAAGCTTTTAGTTCTTACAATTTTGTATGTTTTACTCTGTATACCTGCCAAATTATTTAACTAATTCTCCTTCACATATACCCATACCAGTTACCAAGAGAATCCCACTGAAGAGTCAAGGGAAGATTTACACACAGGTCCCTGGCATATTTTATAGTTTACATGAAAATATTAAGTGAAATAAGTAGAAGAAAAACAATTCAATTAATATTATCTTGTTATCTCAATGCTATACAAGAAAAACAAAGAAACAAAAAAGATTAGGAAAAAAGAGTGATACAAAACACACCACTTGCCAGGCACAGTGGCTCCTGCCTGCAATCTCAGCAACTCAGGAGGTTGCGGTAGGAGGACAGCGAGTTCAAAGAGTCTCAACAATTTAGCAAGGCCCTAAACAACTTAGTGAGACTCCATCTAAAAATTAAAATAAATAAATAAATAAAAAGGGGCTGGGGATTTGATTCAGTGCTCAAATGCCACTGGGTTCAATCTCTGGTACCAAACACACACACACACACACACACACACACACACACACACACCACCATGCCAACAGCCCTAGTCTAAGCATTGGAAATGAAAGGGGTATTTGTCCATTTGTTGGTTTATTTTTTCTTTTATAATTCTATATTTTTAGGATTATTTGTAAAAAGAAAAAAATTAAATAGATAAAAAACTTTCCTAAAAGATATAAAGAAGAGAGTTGTGCTGGAGCACACCTACATAGCAATAACATAACTATTATTGAATTTGATTTCTTAAAGAGAACTTTGAATAATCTTGATAACTATTGTTATAGATGAGGCTAAAATGAAATTTTTAATGTTTTCTTAATTCAAGGGAGCTATTTTAATCAATGCAGAAAATGTGAATTAGGTGACTAGATGTACCTGAAAATAGAAGTAAAATGAGGATAGACACTGATACACAATTTCTCTAATTATTCTTCCCTGCTTCTTATTTTGGCTAATATTCAATTTATAAGCATAATACACATATTTCATAAAAATGTACCTGATATTCTCTCTATAGTTGGACCATTAATTCTTAGAATGTTATAACTTTAGAGATTAAAAAAAGGTAAGAGAAATGCTAATAACACAATTCCTCTATCTTCCACTCAATTATGAAATCAGTCAAGAAAATGAGCATCAGATGGGTAGGAGGCAGCATGCTAAGAGCTAGCTGTGAAGGAATAACCAGACTCTTGCCTTCATGGGATCTACATTCTAGAGGTGAAGACAGGCATTTAACAAATTCCCCAGAGAACGGGTGCTTTAAAGAGAAGCAGAATATGGGGCGTGGGGAGTTGGAGGGCTGGCTAAGCTGGTACAGGGAGGATGGATGTCATAAGAATCTTCTCTGAGAAGGGGCACTTACACTAAGACATGAAGGATGAGTTCTGTGAGCCAGGTCCCTAAGGATGAAAAGGCAGAACATCAGTGTAGCTGCAGTGCTTACAGGTGGAAAGGCAGAGTGTGGGGAGAAGGACAACAGATGAAATCTGAGAGGCAGGCAGCTCTGCAAGTTCCTTTAAAGCCTTGTTAATATTTTGGTCTTTATCCTGGCAGAAACTGGAAGCCTCTGAAGAGTTCTAACAGAGGAGTGACAAGTTCAGGTTTGCAAGTTAAAATCACCATTCTGCTGAAGCTTGGAGAATGAACAGGAGGACAGTGAGAGTGGGTGTTACAGGGCATTTAAGACTAAAATAACATACGTTTAAGAAAAGTTCACATACTTTTAACAATTTTCTAAACATTTTTCTGCCACTGGCCAACGTTTCACTCACCAAAAAATATTTTTAACTATTGCTTCTTACAACTTTCTGCAATAACTAAAAGGAAGAGAACGTACAGGTCCTGAAGCAAGCACACAGCAGGACCAAGACACAGTTGGACTGGGCTGTGGGGCACAGGACTTTTTCATAATGGCTGCAGAGCCCTGGAGCCAGCGGGAGGAAGCAATCACAAAAAGAAAGAGCACTTCCTGTCAGAAACTTGATACAAGCACTTTCTGTTAAGCACAATTTCTCTAAGGATGTGATAATATTAATATGTAACCTATATTCTGAAATGAGATTTCTCAAAGAGACAACTATATATTTTTGCTGAGAAAACATTGAGTAAGCACAGAGAAGTAAATGTAAATATTGTCATACATATAGCCCACTGCTAAACTGCAATAAAAAGTAACTATAGCAAATCATAAGCATTATTTATTAAAGGTAAGTTTGCAAATTCACTTTCTGTCCTAAGGTGGTTTGCATGACATTACCCAGGCCAGTTCTGGCATTTGTTGTTGGACTAAAAGATTAAAAGATAACACTGCCTTGAATTCTTTCTATGACTAAATGTTTAGTTCATTGAAGATAAAGGTACACATGTACCAATCCTTATATTCTGAATGTTCTTTAAGGTGGAAAAATGGATTTTAAGAGACTACAGACTGGAAGGTAAGATGAATGACTGGGATTTTACGAGGAAGTATCTGCTCTCTCTCTCTCTCTCTCTCCCAACCCCTGCTCTCACTTCAGATGCAGAACATACACAGTAGAAAATGAGTTTCTGCAATTTCTTTAACCACATTAGAGGTAAAAATTAGCTTCCTATTGACTGCTAGGAATAAGAAGAAGGTTGCTGGGCCCCACAGAAATAAGATTTTACTTGCCAACACTTCCATCTCATAGGAAGAAATCTAGGGAGTTCAAAAGACACCCAGGCTGAGGGTAATGAGCAGAACTGGAAAAAATTAAGTCTCTGGTAAAAGGTGGAACACAGACGAAGCTATTCAGTCAAGAGTCTAATCTTTGTGACACATCTTGTGCTCCTTTATGTGCTGTAGTGAGTTTTATAAAGTTTCAGAACAACTCTGAGAAATTCCAGAACAAAATATGTAAATGATAGTTCTTTTCTAAGCATGCCCTAAGGATGGTAATACTTCTAGACCAAGAAAAAATCCAATAGGGTCTGTTTTCCTTCCCTCTTCTACTTCAAAGGAAACCAAGAGGGTTAGGCTCAGCAGGACTGAGTCCTGCCCTCCTAAGCACAGGTATTGAGTAAACTCTCCACTATGGATTACTTGGACTGAGTACAGCACAAAACCCTTCGGAGAAGGGGTGGTGGGGAGAGTTGAAGCCTACCTATTCTAAGAGTCAGTTGTCTACACACACACACACACACACACCCCAAAAGAATCTATTTAAAGGAAGAACAGAATCTTTGATTTTTTTTTTTATATTCATCAGACCCATCATGTACGTTTCCCATGTGGATAGACTGATCTCTGAGAAGGCAACTATCATTATTTTCACAATAATGAAGTTGAGGTGAGGTGCCATCTTTATTTCAATAACTTTATAACTTGGTGTTACAAACACTTAAATGAAACAACTATTCCAATTACTTGGAAATAAGCAAAAGAAATATAAGGTAGCAAATTTCTATTTTCATTTTCTCTGCTCATATAATAGCTCTTACTTGCAAATAAATTTGCTTCAAAAAGATATTTCTAGCCAAAAATAACATTAAATTTATAATGAACCATTATAAAAAAGCATCAGAAAAATATAAACTCAGAACTAGAATACAATATAAGGTTGTCTTTTTATGAACTGATTAGGAAATGCTATCATCACTATATAAATGACTTCAACATCAAGAGTGGTGGAGTAGCTAATCTGTATTAGGTTCTTAGTGCCAAGTGCTGCTGTAAGAGCTTCCCATCTAATGCCCAAGCACCCCACTGAGATATATAGTACTATTAGCCCTACAGATGAGGAAACAAAGGCATAGGAAAATTTAGTAACAACCCAAATCACAGAGTGGCTGTGGGTACTTTTAATTATAATTCTAGAAAAATGTACATGTAACTTAAAAATATATATCTGATTTCTGACTCTGGTCACATTCACCAAGAACTCGATTTATACTTTCTGGAGAGAACAATTTTTTTTCTTTACCAGCCACCACAGGACCCAATTAAAATATAAATCAAAAATCTCGAAAACTTTCAGCATTCATAGCACCACATCCTGACCTGTGAGCAGCAACAGCTCACTCCTTCAAAATCCTAGCAGAAATTTAATCTTCAGGGAGATGTCAGGCATCTCTGGGTCTCTGTAGGTCTTACTGTTTACTAGAGAACAAACTAGTTTGAAGACCTTTTCACCCTTCAGCAGAAACAATCTTTTTACTCATCACCACAGAGAATCAGAAAGAGAGGCCATAATATTTCCATGATTAAGAACAATGGGATCAAACTAGCCACAGGCTGTAAAATTTGTAGAAAGGAAACCAGGGGAAAAAGCCCTCAGGACAGCAGCAGGCTGTCAGTAAAACAGGAAACAATTTTCTTCTGACTGCTTGGTACTTGAAATTTCAACAATTCTCATATTTTATAACAACACAGCATCAATGAGGTTGGTTCTCTGATATGGTGACTCACTAGAACCCCTGATACACATTAGTTCCATGATACTCAATAATCATGTGTCTCTACCACATATAACAACATTTAAAAAAAATGGTTAAGTCACACAATTTTTCATTTATTATACAGGTAGACCAGAATGCATTTTTCCCTAAGTTTCCTCTTTAATTTATATGAGGCAGGTGAATGCATCCTGTTTTTAGTTAGCTTTTTCATTGCTGAGACCAAAATGCCATACAAGAACAACGTAGAGGAGGTAAAGCTAAATCGAGGTTCATGATTTCAGAGGCCTCAGTTCACGTCATTGCTCTGGACCTAAGATGAGGCAGAACATCATAGGGGAACAGCAGTGGACAGAAGTTGCTCTTTTCATGGTAGTAAGGAAGTGGGGAGGTGAGCCCCAGAGATAATCCCTTCTAAGGGAGTTCTCCAGTGCTTACCTCCTCCAGCTACACTCCATCTGCCTATAGTTTCCACCCAGTCAGTTCATTCAAACTAGGATGGACTGATTAGGTAACAGTTCTCATAATGCAATCATTTTACCTCTAATATTCCTATATTTTGGGGGGGTACTAATTCTTTTTTTATTACTATTATTAGTTCATCATGTTCTTACATATTGAAGGGATTCATTGCTACACATACATATATGCATACATAATAATAATGTAACTTGAGCCCACTCCATATCTAGTATCTTCCCCTCTTACCCACTCCCTACTCTCATTTCTCCAGTGTAATTCTCCCCTGTTACATATATAAATGTCCATATACATGTATATTAATTTTTGAATTTTCAAGATTTAAATGTCTACATGAGCATTATTTTGCTTCTGGGGGGACTCAAGTATATCACACAGAATTGACTATTCCTATGTTAACAGGAGCTTTAGGGGGACACCTCATATCCAAATCATAATAGGTACCTAGGCATGATTGTGGTATTTTAAACATCCTATATCCAGATAATTCTGTCTCTATAAAAACATGGTTCTATGGCTTGGAGCTGCCATGAGGTCTAGAGAGCCCTGCTAGCCAAAGTGTGGTCTGCAGGCTAGGAGCATTTATACCTGTGAGCTTCTTGGAAACACAGTCTTGGGTCCCACCCCAGGCTGACTGAATCAGTCTTCATTTTAACAAGACTGATTTGAATATTCACTAAAGAGTGAGAAATTCTTTCTCTGGAAAGTCTGAATAAATCTTCTGCATCTACATCTTATGTAAGGATTCTACGTTATTCTGGTTCAAACGGGCTTCTGTGAACACTTTTGGGGGGGGCGTAAAAAATCTGCTTTCTGCTTGATATAACATTCCTCATGGTAATCTGAGTCTCCTAACTGAAACAGGACACTTCTGACAGACTCAATTGTGAAGAAAATTTTGAAAGGTAAAAAAATATAAGTTAATGAAATGTTTACTGAATTTTTGAAAGGCAGTTATGTTCAAAATAAAACTGACATGAATAAGAATCGGAATCCCCCAGGGATTCTTGTTCAAAATACATATTTCACACTCTTGCTGGGCAGAGTGGGTATTTATTACCACTGACCCTGCTCCTAAGGAATCATTGTTATAACAAGCCACTGTTAGGTATGACAATAGGAATGAAAAGTTTAAAAATTACCGCTAAAGCATACTAAGAAGCCAATGAAAAAAATCACCCAAAATATGCCCATGTTCTTATTTTGGTCTTTTTCTTCCCTATTTTTATATACATATAGGCACATGTAGACTTGCATTTTGTATCTAATGGGGGTCAAGTGGTATACACCCTTTTGTATCTTTTTTCATTTAACATTTTTATAACATACATATTTTCTCAAGTTACAAAATATTTTCCAAAAGACATTGTTAAGTCACATAAATTTGAGTTTATTATAATGCTAGAGTAAAACATAATTCCCCCTAAATTCCTTAACTTCAGGTTCTGCAAAAAGGTTTTCTTATTTTGTTTATCTAAGATAGCTCCTCTCTAACTTGTTTGACACTAAATTTTTGTTTTAGGTGCCCAGACTCCAACTTTTTAGTAATACTCTGAAGCACATCTCTGGTATTCACACAGGCATCTTACCACTTAAATCTGCTTTTCTGCTCTGAGTCTTCCTAGCATCTTTCTGCTGCCTTCCCAGGTGCCATCAATCTGCCAGACTACTCCAGAATCCCAGATCAACCTGTTAGTCTCAAAAGCCAGGCAATGAGAGCTAATTAACAAGAGCTACTGAGTTTTGTGGAGAATGATCTCTACCCATATTAGTTCAGCCCAGCCTACCTGAAGTTTGTTGCAAGGAACTCCAATTCAAAGAGTTAAATAATCTCATGGTTAAATTTACTTGGGAAATAATATTTGTATTAACTCTCTCCTATAGAGTTAATGATAAACATTAGCACATTAACATTTTAAGCACATTAACATTTTAAGAAGCCTTAAGCTATCACCTTACACCAGTCAGAATGGCAAAGATGAAGAAAATAAACAACAATAGATGCTGGAGGGGCTGTAGAGAGATAGGCACACTAACACACTGTTGGTGGAGCTGCAGACTGGTACAGCCCCTCTGGAAAGCAGTATGGAGAATCCTTAAAAAATTAGGGATGACTCCACCATATGACCCTGCTATTCCATTCCTGGGTATCTTTCCAGGGGACTTAGAATCAGCACATTACAGTGACACAGCAATATCGATGTTCATAGCAGCACAATTTACTATTGCTAGGCTATGGAAACAACCCCGGTGTCCCTCACAGGAAGAATGGATCCAAAAACTGTGGTACATTTATACCATGGAATATTACACAGCAATTAGAAACAATGAC